>CM053791.1:737543934-737668934 GCA_028749045.1 Cupressus sempervirens | reverse complement strand
ACTAACCAATAGCTAGAAGAAAATACATGTCTGGATAATCAAACAACTGTAAGATTAAATAGGAAACTATGAATAAATAGAATCGAGGAGAATCTCAAATGGAAAAACCTATATTCTCTATTTGAATAGGGTGAAAATAATAATGAAAGGACTGAAACATTAAAAAATAAATAGAAAAAAATTCAATGAAGAAAACGGGTACTTGGGAATATCGATCTGCTAAATCTATCCTCAATAAATTCTTCACCTATTTAAAATACGACCAGGGAAATAATGGAAATAATGGCCAATCAGCTAGGTGTATTTCTAAAGTTGGATGAGGATTTCTTTGAATCTCGGGATCAACCAATTAGGGTGTGTATGATGATGAATACGCATACTGACTTTCTAGAAGGGATCAATTTATTATCTAAGTCGGGCTCCTCAGTGCAAAAATTATAATGGAGTCTTCCAAAATAGTCTACTTCAAATGTCACTTGTTCAGACATAAGCATTCTAAACGTAGAGCTCAGTAGGCTATGGATGTTGTTCCATTGGTAGATTGTGATACTCCATATAAATTTCAGTCATCTTTACCTACTATGAAGAATCAACATATCCCTAATTTTGTAAGAAATGCTAAACTTAATGATCCAGGATAATAATAAAAGGACTAAAACATTAAAAATTAAATAATAAAAAATTGAGTGAAGAAAACGAGTACTTGGGAATATCGATCTGTAAAATCTATCCTCAATAAATTCTTCACCTATTTAAATTCTCTGTTCTGACACAAGAATGAAAGAAATGAAAAAATTGCATATAGATATTGCCAATGGAAAATGCAAACAACAAAAGTATTAAATTCAAACATAAATGAGACTCATCGGTTCTTGGATTCAATGATTGTATTCAATGTAAAGAAGAGAAATGTGATGTGAATTAAGTAGAGCATTGGAAAATTATGCAATAGCTACAACTAATCATAAAAAAAAAGTTGGTTTGATTACAGTTATCCTTTAACCATTTATCACACCGATATTTGACTTAATAGTGGTTATCGATCATCTAAGTTTCACAGATTTCCGGTTCAACACAAAATTTTGATACTTCACAGATTTGAGGATCTTCATGCGACTAAAGAGCCTCTCGGCTAACAAGAGCTCTTGATGAGCTGGAGTCCCTGCCTTTTGAAGAAATGGGAGAACCATTAAGTCAAAAATCATCATAACCTAAATTGAATCTAGAATGAAGGCTTTAGAGCATAGTCAAATGAATCAAGAAGAAGAAATCAACTCTAGAACAATTCAAACATCTCAACTATAATGGCATAAAAAGTAAAAGATTAAATCAATCATGATATAAATTTTAACAAATTCTTAGTGTGGGTTCACCCATTGAAGAGGTAAATTCTAGATCCTCAACTTAGCTTTGATTAAATATATTAATAATTTTATTTTTATAATTAAATATTAAGATAGGTGATGCCCATTTTTATTATTATTCTTTTTTTTAAATATTAGATTACTCTGATTATTTCTATTGTTTTTAAGAATTTCTTTTTTAATAAATAAAATATTTTTGAAATATTTTTATTCACTCATGTTGTAGGTTAAATTCCTTGCCTTGTTTTTGGAAAAAGATTTGCATAGGAGCGCACGTAATATTAATTATAATACAAAATGCATGCGTGAGTTGAAGGAAGGAATGAAGTTTGTGATGGTTTATTGCTTTGTGGAGGAGCAAGTCTATGGGCTTGATTACTCTGCAAGGTCAAACATCGATGAATTTATGTGACCTTCTAACTCATATCCTCACAAATCAAATCAAGATATGTGGCCTCTATGCAAGTTACAACTGACTCCCTTTCAAGTGTAGCAATTGAACCCCTGCCAAGAACTTAGACTGTTATCTTCATCTACAACGACTTTCTTCAAATCCAAGAGAATATTTCTTTCAGGGAGGGGGCATGCAATTGCAGCCGAAGAGGTAAAGTAACATTATATTTGGATGACTACAGATGCAACTCTATAATATGGAAGTGCACTACTTCCCATGATTTCTGGACACTAAAATTCTTCCCATCTTTAACAAACAATAGAAAATAAGATATGTTTATATGTTTTACCAGGAAATGAATAATGAAGAAATTTCTTCCCATAGTTAAGGTGAAGGAAACATGGGTGTCGTATATGCAAAGAAATAGTGTCACATCCACACTCACATTTTGTCATTTGTTGTGTATTTTTCCAAATAGTGAAAAAGTCATGTGATCATGCTGACACCTACCAAATTCATTGGTCCTTCTTCAGCAACAAAATGCGGTGTCAAAATTGAAAATTAATTAGGTAGGCAAATTGTGATTCATATGAAATTTTATTTAAATCTTTTCAGTCTTCTTTTGGACAAATATCCATGATCTAGTATAATCTGCCATCTAGAGAATTTCCACACAATTCCCTCCATAATCTATTAGTATAATCAAGGTTGGTCAGCAAAAGATGTCATAGTACAATCTACCTTCCAAAGAATTCTATGCAAAGTTACCAATATACAATTGTGTGGAGTGTGTTTCAGTATAACTGTGTCGTAGCATCCCTCATAACTTGTCATACAAATATTTCTCAACAACATAACACCGACGGTCTATTACACTAATAGACATTAAATACATTGTTATCTCTCTTTTTTATTATTTTTCTCAATTCAAAAAAAGAGATTAATACCTAGGAAATTGGTCTCTGACTAATGAAAAATAAAAAATTTGATTGCTATAATTGAATTAAAAAATATAGATCCAAAAACCTTAGCTTTTAAAATTATGTTCCCGCAATCAAATTAATATTGGGGTCTAATGAAAACATTAGTGCCCTATCTTATATATAATGCAGAGACTAAAAATCTCAACAACTTCATCTTTATTTGCTACAATGCCCCTGTGTTTTAAGAATAGGTGGAAAACAACCTATTTCTTCGAACAAGTGAGTGGATATGAAGCAAGAAGCATGTGCAAACTCTGACTAACTTAAATCTTCCATTTAAAAAAAACAAGAAATATGCATGTTAGATCAAAACTTAAGTTTAGAGGTGAAAACAAACTAAATGAAATAAAACTTAATAATTGGAAACCAAAAGCATTATTTCAAGGATGCCTAGAATTCAATGGTCGTATTGGCTATTTTTGCACTTTTTAATCATAAATGGCAGGCTAAATTTTTTTAAGACCATATAAATTGATAGGTTAAAATTATAGAGAACTATCAATATGACAAATAAATTTATTAGTAAACCATCAATATTTGTTATAGGAAACTTAGTATTTTATTTAATAATATACATATATGTGATTTTACAATATGTATAATATATATGCATGATAAATTTGAATTATTTTATATTATATATGTTTCTATTTTTTTGTTTTGTTTCTATTTTGATATATTTCTATTTTGATGATTGTATATTTATATTAATTTAGAATCTTTGTTGAAATAAAAATATAATGATGTTTATAATCATTAATAAGTTGTTATTTTTCTTTTTTTAATTGTTTAGAAAAATAAGAAATTTTATTTTTTTCCAAATTTATACAAAAAGATAAACATCATTACAGTAAAATAAATAAAAATTCTACATTCTAGAAGTTTCAGATGTCTAGAAAAATTAAGATTTGTAAAAGTTTTGGATGTCTCAAAGAATCGAGAATTGTAGGAACTAGTTAAAGAGTATTTTAATAAGATAGTTTTATAATAGTCTTAGGAAGTGGTTAAAGAGTCTAGAAACTTCTCACCTAGCTTAGCCTTATATTATGTACTCATCCTTGCAATGTGCTTCTTCACCTCCTTAGGATATTCTTCAAATATTTTGCAAATTCCTCTACTTCGGTACTACTTATCTTTCCTTTATCCATCTTCCTCAATCGTAATTTATCACTACTTCTATTGACATAATTATTATATGCAAATTTTTCCTGTGATAAAATCAAATGCCATCATTTCGGCTTATCTCCAACCAAACATCTTAGCAACTTCTCCAAACTCTGATTCACAACTTCTGTTAGTCCATCAATCTTTGGATGATGTGATAAACTAAACTTCAATCATGTCTTCAACTTATTTCATAATGTATGCCAAAAATACTAAAAAAACTTGGTATCTCGATCTGAAACTATACTCTTTAGCATACCGTGTAGTCTCATCACTTTTTTTTGAAAAGAAACCCTACCACATGAAAACCATCACTATTCTTCTTACAGGGAATAAAATATATCATCTTTGAAAATGTATCAACCTCCACAAAAAATTTCAAATCATCATGCCCTCACTGAGTCCTTGGAAAACTAAGAACAAAATACATGTTGACATCCTCCCATGGCTTCTCTAGTATAGGTAATGGCTGATGTGACCCCATGTTTTGCTTCACTTGTTTCACCATCTGACATACTCTACGACTTTTCTCAAACTTCTTAACATCTTCCTGCAACTATTGCTAGTAATAATTATAAACAACCAAAGAAATGGTCTTATCTCTACCAAAATGTCTAACCAATCCTTCACTATGCTTCTCCTTGATGAGATTCTCCCTCGTAGAAGTTCTTGGAATGCAAAATTAGCTTCCTTTGAATAACATCTTATCTTGGATTATAAAATCCAACCACTTTGTCTTGTCAAGTGTAGCAAATTTTGTACTTGATCTATCCAATCTTTATAAAAATCTAGATACAAATTCTTGAGTTCCCTAAATCCAAACATCAAAATCTGCATTTTTTTTAGCAAAAAAGTCCTCTACTAAGAGAATCTACAACTCCATTATATTTCCCATTCCTATGTTTCAAAACACATGTATAACTCTAAAAAAATTCAATTCATTTAAATTTCCTTTTGTTCAATTTTTCTTAACTATTCAAATATTGCAAAGGCTAGTGATCAATATACAAGATAGACTCCTTAGGAAGAAGATAATGTCTCCACTTATTTAATGTAAGAACAATATAATAAACTTATGGATCATATACATAATAATTTCTATTGGCATCATTCAACTTATCACTAAAATAAGCAACAAGTCTTTCTTCTTAACTCAAAATGACTTCTATTGTAGTACTACTAGCATCATAGTCCACTCAAAACTTCTTATCAAAATATTGGAAGCACTAAAACAGGTTGCTCTCTAACTTTTTATTTCAACAAATTGAAGCTCTTATCTTCTTCTATAGTCCATTTAAACTATTTCCTATCCCCTCTCATTGTTTCAGTCAAAGGTCCACAAATACTCCTCAAATCTATGATTTTTTTTTGTAATGAACTAGTCAATCCATGAAATGAAGATCTAACCTTCATAGAAACCCTTGGGGTAGGCCATTTGAGGATAAGGTTCACTTTCTTAGGGTCCATTTTCAAACCTTGTGCTAAAACTACAAATCCCAAATACACTAGCTCCTTTTTCACAAAGCTACACTTTCTTAGATTTATTAGCAACCTTTTTTCCCTCAACTTCTCAAACAACGTATGAATGTCTATTATATGCCCCTCTAATGTCTAATAAGGATTAAATTATCATCTAGGTACATTATGAAAAAGTTACCCAAAAACTCCTTCACTACCTCATTCATGAGTCACATGAAAGTGTTCAATGTATTCGTTAGCCCAAAATGCATAACTAACCACTCATACAATCCTTCCCTCATCTTGAAGGAATCCTTTCATTCACGTCCTTCTCTAATCATAATTTAATGGTATCCACTCTTCACATCTATCTTTGTAAAATACATAGCTCTGCTCAAATATTCCATGGTACCTTCCATCTGTGGTAATGAAGATTTGTTCTTGATTAGGATCTTGTTGATAGCACAAGAATCTATGCACATACTTCATTCTCCATTCCTCTTTAGTTATAATACTATAGGTACAACACATGGACTCACACTCCTTTAAATCAACCCCTTCTACAATAACTAGTGCACTTGGCTGTTCAACTCTTCTCTTTTGACTTGTTTCATTATTTCTACTACTTCATTTGGGAAATTTTCTCTTGGAGTCAAGTCTATTTGATGATTGATCTTACTCACCAATGTTAATCCATTCAGCACATAATCAAAATATCTTGAAATTCTTCCCAAAAATATGCAATGTCTACATGCACCTCTTATAATTCTTGTTTACTATCTCTTGGAATTATAGAAAAACACATATTCTCATCCCTCATATCCTCTAGGAATTTCTTTCCATAAAAATACTCTAGATACATTGCATACATTTTGTTCTTTATCCCTCAATGGTTTGAACTTATGTTTCACTCCATCCTTTATCAAAGTGTAGGTATTCACACAATAATCATGTACAACATACCTGCCAAACTATCATAGTCTATCCAACAACATATGACTTATGTCCATAGGTATGACATCATAAAGTACCTCATTCTCATAGCTTCCAATCTTGAACCTCACTAGGTCCTATTTAGTGACCATGACCTTGTGGTCATCTTTATACTTCGTCATGGCTTGATTACATATTCTTATCCATATTTGCTTCTTGTACCCTAGATAAAACATATATCTTATTTTCATACAATTCCCTTCACATTTTCATTTCATTCTACATTCATTTTCCTTGTGACCATACTTGTTACAATTGTAGCACTAGCCTTTGAACATAGGTTGCATGGTATTTTTCCAACACACATTTGAAGTATGAGGTCTAGTTTTCCACAAATGTTGCATGTAGGCCTTTTGTTCTACTATGCTCATTGTTTAGATGACTCTCCTTGATTGGTATACCCTAAGCAAGTAGTGCCTTCGGGTCTGTTGAAAGTTTTCTCATATAAATGATTCACACTTTCTTGTGGTCTCAATCATCTCTCAGTTAGTTCCTTTTCATTTATTAGCTCATTCTAGAGTCTCTCATTTTCCACATTTAGATTGGTGAATCCTTAGTTTGCATCATCTAGTTGATTGATCATGTCTTCTTAATTTATGGATAACTATAGGGCTTCATTAGATGTTTCCTCTATCCTTGTACCAAGTAGTCTTCTATCTTCATTTTCCATCTATTTATAATTTATAGCTTTGTTCTTTTTATCCTTGACTTCACATAATTTGATTGAGTGACTTTCTTGTTCTTTTTCCATTTTTCTCACTTCTTCTTGTAAAGTAGCATTTCTCACCAGTAGATCTTCTATAGTTGCATTTTCTTCTTCTAAGCTTTGTTCTTTGTATAGGTTTTTTATAGTTTCTTCTATGTAGAGGTTGTCATTCATTTGTATAACCAATTCCTTTCTTTCTTTAAGAGTTTGAGTGAGTTGTTCCTTGAGTATCTTGACTTTCTCCATAGCCAAGTGTAGATCCAAATTGGCATTCTCATAGCTTTCTCCAATTTCTACACTTGCATTTCCTTGAATCTTTACTCTATAGTTGTTAAGCCTCATATGGGAGAACTTTTCTTCGATAACAATTGGTGGAAATGGAATGGCAAGCAAGTGACTATGGGGAGGTGAATCAAGAACCAATAAAACTTCTTCTATTTAGATTATTGCTTTATATTATCTAATGTACTTCCATGCATGAACAATATATAATAATGAACACCATAACACTTTGACACAAGATATGGTAACCCATAAACCCTCCAAGTAGAAGGTAAAATTGGGGTGGGGATGATACCCACAAGCTTCACTACTGCAATAATGAAGTTGGCTTGTTAAGGCTTATAATTGATCACTTCTAGTGATCTACTCTGTTAGGAGTATGAAGGACTAATAGGTCCACCTAGAAAAAAGATTTTACAATACAATGAAGTATCTTCTTTGTTAAGAGACTTATCATAAGACCATTAAGTCCACCTGGTTAAAGGATTTCATTGATGCACCTATTAGGATGAATTATAAAGATGATCTCTGCATTGCAACTTGATTTGTTGAATAAAATTATTTTAATAATCTAATCACTTGACTATGATGGATGAGTCTTTGCTTTCCTTTTTATACTACCTTATAGCCTAATTGCATATTCTACTCCATATTCACTTCTTGTATCCAAGATAAAACATATATCTTCTTTTCTTACAATACTTCCCCCATAAATGTGTTTTTCTTTCGTATATATTCTCCAAACAATAACTTTATATTATGTCGACTCCCACAATAGATATCTCAACAAAAAAACAAATATACTTTTAGGTCAGCTCAAGTTTTGATGCTTGGGAAATGCAATGCATTTGAGCTTCTGCTATCACTTAGACAATATAGAGAGCTCGGGTGGTGTTGACCTTTCGTTAGCACTAGATGCTCGGGTAAAATTGTGGAGCATAGGTGATATACCTAGTTTGGTTAACACAGAGAGCTTAGTTAACTCTGTGAACTCGGTTCACACATGAAGTTTGTTTCCATTGAAAATACTAAACAACTTAGTTTATATTGTGAGCTCGGTTGGCATAGTAAACCTCCATCTTCTTGGGCTACATTGTAGTCTATTCCCTAATGGAAAGCTTGGTTGTAGTATTAACCAACCTTCCTAGATAGCTTAAGTGTTTTGCTACTAATTGACAATATGTCTTGCCATGGGGTCAACACATAGGGACTACCCAAGTGCCAATTTAAAAAAATTAAATCAAATTGGGCTGATACAAAAACCAAGGCAACAACTTCATACCATCTTCTATTTTATGCCAAGTCACCTCTTTATTTTCGTCTCTTTTTTTATGGAACAATATGGCTTTGCACAAAGTTACAAAGATTTTTTTTGGTATATTCAATTCTAATATTTGATTAGTAATAAATCACTGTACCAGTAAAACATTCCTAGTTTAGATTATTAGACAATTTTAAAGTAAAAAAACTCAACACAATCAAGTCCACAAGTTGTTGCAAAGAAGTCTTTATTTCAATAATTAATTTTTTTATATATTTCAAATAAGATGCAAAACTCATAAGCTTTATTATGGCAAAGCATGCCAACTAAAGTTGGTATAATTGAAAGGAAAAATAAAGGGGTTTGTGCAACCGCCTAGACTCCAAAATTATAAAACCTAACCTTAAACCTATACTAACTAAATTGAATTCATATTAACTAAATTGAACTCATAGTAACTCATACTTGGTGGGTTTCTTTAAGTTTTATATGTAGTGTTTTTTTGGTAGTAGTCTTGTGATTGGTTGGGTGATTTTTTGGTTGTCTATGATCCAAAAAATACTAAAATGAAGTCTATTACTAAACTAAATCAAACCATAAGTCTAATCCTAATTAAATATTAAACAAAATTGATCTCTAACGAAGACTAAATTAAACCCAGACTAACTTTTATACAAATTGCCTTCGACCTTAAACCTAAACTAAATTTAAAGAGAATCCTAAATCAAAAACTGAATAAATTTATACCTATTAAAAATATTAAATAAATACATACATAACTAAGCCAAGACTTCAACTTTTCTATTGTAGAAATTTTTTTAAACTAATAAATATTAAAGCCTCATATATATTATTTAACATATAATATGTAAGCTATTTAAATATGATATACAAACACTAAAAAAAGTATACCAATATCTAATTTTAAAGTGTCAAAACTGTGCAACATTGAATTTGATCGATACAGTTTCATCAATTTGGAAACGTAATGCATACATTCCTTTAATCCATGTTGATAGTATGAATATTCAGAATGGATGGGCTCTCAATCGACCATTATATTTCTGACAACAAACAATTGCCTGTGTTCTTTGTTTTTTTTTGGATTAATGATTGACCCTGTAAAACTGTTGGTAAATAGATTTTTCACAGTAGAATATGCCCAATGGAGTGTGTGGAAAACTGTTTACAATATTTGGAGAGGCCCTTGGTATGAAGCCTTCCTCTGCGTTTAGAAGGGCAACTCCCTCGTATGATATAATTTTGAAATTTTTCAAATAAAAGATGGAATCAAACTTTTAAAGATGAGAAAGCTCATGATGAAAAATGCACCACACGAATTCAAAGCTTTCTCTAATTACTAACTTAAAACCGCTAATAACAATGATCAAGATCTATGCTTGAAAACTATTACTAGCACAATGCTGATCCACAGATTCATAAACATCTACACCATACCGTGAGAATGCTCACTACAAAGAGAATCAATATTCGTAACAATTTAGATTTGAAAAGAGGGAACTCAAACTACACATTCCATTATTTTCTTGCACCAAGAACTTAAGAGGAACAATGATTATAAAGACAAAATCTGTACATACTTTCCAAATATCATCTTTTAATCAAAATTTCAGCATAGTGTTCCTTTATTCTCAAGCCCAAAAAAGTCCCTTTACAAAGCCAAAAGTTGTCTTTATATAGACACAGAGGTTAATAACTACCTCTTTGTGGTTAATAACTACCCTCCAAATACGTCATTTGGGTGAGGTTAATTAACCTCAACAAAAATAACCTATATGCCCTGAAATTTGAACCTTAGACATTTTGAGAAGATGATTGAATAATTGATCTTTATTGACCCCCTTTTGCTCTTTAGATCATTTATCCAATGAAGGAAAATTCTAATTCATAGTCATCTCTCTGAAAATTACAGTATCAAGCTTTTAGATGCAATCTCATACACATTCTCTCACAAACCATTACATGCTACAATACAGTCCAGTTGAGCCTTTGCAAGTGCCTGTCTTCCCTAATCAAATCGCTTCCACCTTGAGAATGCTAAAACATACAAGATGCAACCTGTGGATTAAGTTTACCTAATTGCAATACAACATCTCCAACAAATTCATAACTGAAGCCATCTTTTGCATGAAAGTTGACTGAACAACCACAAAATCCTCCAATATGAGAGTAAATTTTGTTAGGATTGTTGATGTCAGAAGAAGGATGTTCCATCAAACTTTGTACATTCTTGACATTTCTTGGGATACCTGAGAATGTTTGCAAAGTGAGCCAATTATTGATGACCAAGGCATTTCTACAATTTTGATTCTCTTCAACCAAAGTGACGACATGTCCATGGGAAGAATTTGATTGTGTTTTTACACATACTATAGTGAAATTATGTCAAACAATTGGCATGCTTTCTATTACTCTTCCTTGATGTTCATCAGCATATATGCTATGATGATGAAATCCACATCAGAGGATCCTTCCAGTTTCCTTGATTATCTAATTGTCTATCAAGTCCAAAAAAATTTGATGAGATCAAACACCCATCGGAAGCATAGCACAAATAAGATGGTTTTTGTCAAATATTTTGTAGTCAACTTCCAATCCAACCACTAATACTACCAGCACTTTTGAGAGATATTTTGCATGGCATTTATATCATTGTTTCTCTTCAAGATTGTGTGGGTGTTATACTAAGAAAAGGCTCTTGCTCAAATTAATATATAACACACATGGATGAGACTTAATCATATGCTTGTTCATACATTGGTCACGCACTCTTTCTCCCTACTTGAGAATGGATTTTTTCCCTTAACTAGTGTTGGTGTAGCCTGACTATCTCTATGCCCTGTTGGCACAGACTGAAAGGATGCTAGCAAAGATTGTAGAGCTGAGCTTTACACCTGCTAACTACATGTGCTTTAAAATCTCCAAGGCTTTATCAAAGATCCATGGCCACAATCTTTTGAAATTCTGATATGGATTTACATAATAGGACTCTAATAGCAATGGTTTTGCCTATAACCATTGATGGGCCGGAGACCTCTTGTATGGAACCGATTGCTCCAGTAAACAGCTCATTCACATATTTGACTTCTCATAGAAGAATTTGAAATAGGTTAGAGAAATTTTCAAACAAGTTAATAACCATCTTGGAGAGGTTAAAAAACACCTATTTTTGGAGAGGTTAATTAACCTACTCCAAAATGCGCTATCATTAACCTATTTGGGAGGTTAAGAAAAACATGTTTTTGGAGGTTATCATTAACCTTTTGAGAGGTTAATGAAAACATGTTTTTGGATGTTATCATTAACCTTTTGAGAGGTTAATGAAAACATGTTTTTCGAGGCTATCATTAACCTGCAATAACTTGAGGCTCAGCAGTCAAATTTTAAAAATTTCAAGTGTTGTGCGGAGCTGGGAATGAGCCAGTGACATGAAGATTTAGAAACTCACAAGAATTAAAAAATAAAATGGCCATTTTAAAGCTTAAAAACAGGTGAGTTTTAAAAATTAATCATGACTTATAAAATTGAAACAAATTTTATAACCAGGCAACAGTTGGCTCTAACTAGGGACAAGGACTAACAAGGATGAAGCTCGAATCTAGAATGAATAAAATAGTGCCTTATCCATTGGGCTATAAAATAGAGTCATCTGAGGGACCATTTTACAAAAGAGGGAATGAACACCAAAAATGAGACAATGAAAAGGAAAAACCAGGCAACAAAACAACACAACAAAAACTCCTATCTAGACTATATACAAGGCAAGTTTCCCTACGTCCCGTGACTCAAGGTATAATCATGCAAATCCATTCACTGGCTGGGGAAAATAAATACCATAGCGTGCTAACATGTGGCCACTTTCAGGTTCCTGTGGACTCAAGTTTAAGTTCTCTTTTTGAATCCCAAATTTTGAGACTCTTAGCATGCTTCACATCACTTGATAAAAGAATGTATCCAAATAACCATGTCTCATCAAAAATCTCTGATTTCGGAATCAACTTAGCTTCATGTTGCATGTTGTTGATGACTTCATTTTGAAAGGATTGAAGGATAAGGCTCTCAAGTTCCTAGATGAATTTATGATCTTTTTCTCTATTTGACAAGCCTTGTACTTGAAATTCTAGTGATTGGTGATTATGGATTCCTAAACTTATTTCTGACACCAGACACTTTTTCTTTTCCATAGGAATGTTTTTGTTTGTATTCTCTATGAAATTCCTCCAATATGAATGCACATCCTTGTCACATTGAACCTTCCCATGATGTATTTCTTCCTTTTCTCTCATCAGATCGCTCAAAGGAGAAACAATCATCTTTTCCATTTTGGTGCACGCATGCTCTATTGAGTCTATTTGATCAAGAGAATTGATCACCAAGTGACATTGATGTAAGGAAAATTCTTTTAAAAGAGCATCATCATCTATGCCTTCATCTTCACATTTTTCAATCATTAAATCACAACACATTTCTTCAAGGCCAATTACTTCTCTAGTGCGAGGTACCATCATAATGTTTTCTTCAATGTGGTTTCCACTTGTGAACTAGAATGTTTCAAATTCAATTTTCATGCATGAGGAAGAATGAGAACTTGATGTGTCATTTTCTCTTACTTGAAACTTATCTTTCATTTCGATGTCTATTGAACTTGTCATTAAATATTCATCAATGTTTACACAAGCTTGGTGCATTAATTCTTCTTGATGACCATCTTCACAAAATGGGAAACCTTCATATTCCACTTGCATGTAACTTGGAAGGGGATCTCTTGACAACTCATCATCTTTCTCTTGAAAATGATCTTCTACTCTTGTGATGATCATTCTACTTTCTGAAAACTCCTCAACATCCGCAAAAGTAAAGACTTCAATCTCAAGAGTTAATGGAGATGTCTGCAAGATTTCACTTGAGGTTATTTCTTCACCAGTTATGGTAGAAGATTGTGAAAAATATTCTAAAGAGTTGACTTCATCAATAGATTCCTCATCATTAATGATTAGTGATGAATTAGTAGGAAGGTCTTCTCCATAGAGGAAGTCATCATTTGAAGCATTTAGGCACCAAGTAGGAATAAAAGTAGTATGAAATTCATCTTGATCCACATTTTCCTCCTCTTTAATCATATCTTTTGTAATTCCTTGAGAAATATTTGATATTTCTTTTTCCTTCTCATTAGGATTGAGATGATTGAATACATTCTCCTTTTTTTTGGAATTTTCACAATGATTCCTTGATACATTACTAGACCCTTCTCCCATAGACATCATTTCTTGACCATTTCCTTGATTAGACATAGAATCTCCATCTTCTTTCACGCATGAAGATTTAGATGAGTAATTTCTAACATTTGGATCAAGAGATATTTTTTTACCATGGAAATAATTCTTGGATGAGTCTTCTTTCTCAAGTTCTGCCAGTATTGGAAGTAAAGAAGGATGTACATTGTCAGGATCCAAGCGTGCATTGCCATAGAATCTTTTTTAAAATTCAACTTGATTAGGATCAATGGGAGCATGATTTTGATGAGCAATAGGTGTGGAAATTAGGGCACCTTTTTTACCACCATTATCCATCTTTGATTGACATGAATCACTTTTCTAGTCAAACTCTTCCTTATAATTACATGTAGAGCTTGTTTCTAAAGATGATTTGGGCTTGTGAGAGAAAAATTGATAATCTTTACCATCCTCTTCTTTGATCTTTTGCAATATCTGGAGCAAAGATGGATGCGTCTCTCTTGGATCTAATTTTCGTCCACCATAGAAACTCTTCAAGAAGCTAGCTTGCATAGAATCAACCTGATTTTGTTGAGGTGCAGGTGCATGAGAGACATTCTCAGTATTCCTCATTGCTGATTTAAATGAAGCACATTTTTTCATCAAAGCCTTCTTTATCTTTATACATTGAATCTTTTTCCAAAAAGGATTTTTGATCATGAAAAATAAAACCATAATTCTTTCCACCCTCTTCTTCAATCTTTTGAAAAACTTGAAGTAAGTGGGGATGAACCATTTTAGGATCTAACATCCTGCTGCCATAGAAATTCTTCAAGAATTCAACTTGCAGAGGCTCATCGGGAATCTGTTTCTTAAGATATTGAAAGTATTCATCATCACTATCACTATCATTATCACTTTCAACTTTTCCCCTATACCAAACCATGATTCTAAATTTTTGCCTTCAAATAGAGTCGCTGATAACCAATCTTTTAAAATAGAGTTGCCAACCTTCATTCTAGGGAAGGTACCTTTAATCAACCATGTTGTTAATTATTGTTCACTTGGTTTTGGATGTGACCAAGGTTTTGATTGTTTCTTCTTGGAATGACTACTATTATTTCAATGATTACAACTTTGTGACCAATAGGAGCTCTTCGCAAGATTTCCCCAAATTCTTCTTCTTCTTCAAGAACTTGATTCACTAGATGGTATTGTTGAGCACTTCGTCTACACCTCCAAGCTAGAGTGTTCAAGCCTGAGATGATATCCTCCTAGGTGTCTTGGAAGCCAAGGTTTGGTTGGAGAACAGGAAAAATGTTCTCATGCGGAAGCACCATTGTGCTTCATTACAGGCGACTATCAATCTTTCTTGTTCAATCTCCCTAGTAGAGTCACCAAAAATCTATTGCTAAATAGATTTGTCACAATAGAATATGCCCAACAGAGTGTAGGGCAAACCGTTCACAATAGTTGGAGAGGCCCTTGGTATGCAACCTTCCTCTGCATTTAGAGGGGCAGCTCCCTTGTATGATATAATTTTGAAGTTTTTCAAATAAAAGATGGAATCAAACTTTTAAAGATGAGAAAGCTCATGATGATGAATGCACCACACAACTTCAAAGCTTTCTCGAACTACTAACTTAAAACTGCTAATAACAATGATCAAGATCTATTCTTGAAAACTATTACTAGCACAATGCTAATCCACAGATTCATAAACATCTACACCATACCCTGAGAATGCTCACTACAAAGAGAATCAACATTTGTAACAATTTAGATTTGAAAAGAGGGAACTCAAACTGCACTTTCCATTATTTTCTTGCACCAAGAACTTAAGAGGAATTTCTAATTATAAAGACAAAATATGTACATACTTTCCAAATATCATCTTTTAATCAAAATTTTAGCATAGTGTTCCCTTATTCTCAAGCCCAAAAAAGTCCCTTTACAAAGCCAAAAGGTTTCTTTATATAGACATAGAGGTTAATAACTGCCTCTTTGTGGTTAATAACTACCCTCCAAATACGTGATTTGGGTGAGGTTAATTAACCTCAAAAAAATTAACCTATATGCCCTTAAATTTGAACCTTAGACATTTTGAGAAGATGATTGAATAATTGATCTTTATTGACCCCTTTTTCTCTTTAGATCATTTATCCAATGAAGGAAAATTCTACTTCATAGTCATCTCTCTAAAAATTACAATATCAAGCTTTTAGATGCAATCTCATACACATTCTCTCACAAACCATTACATGCTACAATACAGTCCAGTTGAGCCTTTGCAAGTGCTTGTCATCCCTCATCAAACCGCTTCCAGCTTGAGAATTCTAAAACATATAGGATGCAACCTATGGATTAAGTTTACCTAACTGCAATACAACATCTCCAACAAATTCATAACTAGAGCCATCTTTTGCATGAAAGTTGACTAAACAACCACAAAATCCTCCAATATGAGAGTAAATTTTGTTAGGATTGTTGATGTCAGAAGAAAGATGTTCCATCAAACTTTGTACATTCTTGACATTGCTCGGGATACCTGAGAATGTTTGCAAAGTGAGCCAATTATTAATGACCAAGGCATTTCTACAATTTTGATTATCTTCAACCAAAGTGACGACATGTCCATGGGAAGAATTTGATTGTGTTTTCTGACACACTCTACATTGTAGCAAATTTTAATGTGGACAGTCATTTTATAAAATCCTAACCTACTATAGTGAAATTATGTCAAGCAATTGGAATGCTTTCTATTACTCATCCTTGATGTTCATTAGCATATATGTTATGATGATGAAATCCACATCAGAGGATCCTTCCAGTTTCCTTGATTATCTAATTGTCTGTCAAGTCTAGAAAAATTTGATGAGATCAAACACCCATTGGAAGCATATCACAAATAAGATGGCTTTTGTCAAATATTTTTTAGTGAACTTCCAATCTAGCCACTAATACTACTAGCACTTTTGAGAGGTATTTTGCATGGCATGTATATCATTGCTTCTCTTCAAGATTGTGCGGGTGTTCTATTGAGAAAAGACTCTTGCTTAAATTAATATATAACACACATGGATGAGACTTAATCATATGCATGTTCATACATTGATCGCGCACTCTTTCTCTTGACTCCAGAATGGATTTTTGCCCTTAACTAGTGTTGGTGCAACCTGACTATCTCTATGCCCTGTTGGCACAAACTAGAAGGATGCTAGCAAAGATTGCAGAGCTAAGCTTTACACCTGCTAATTCCATGTGCTTTAAAATATCCAAGGCTTTATCAAAGAACCATGGCCACAAGCTTCTAAAATTCTGATATGGATTTACATAACAAGACTCTAATAGCAATGGTTCTGCCTATAACCGTTGATGGGCCGGAGACCTCTTGTATGGAACCGATTGCTCCAGCAAGCAGCTCATTCACATATTTGACTTCTCATAGAAGAATTTGAAACAAGTTAGATAAATTTTGAAACAAGTTAATAACCGTCTTGGAGAGGTTAAGAAACGCGTGTTTTTGGAGAGATTAATTAACCTACTCCAAAATGCACTATCATTAACCTATTTGGGAGGTTAAGAAAAACATGTTTTTGGAGGTTATCATTAACGTTTTGTGAGGTTAATGAAAATATGTTTTTGGAAATTATCATTAACCTTTTGAGAGGTTAATGAAAACATCTTTTTTGAGGCTATCATTAACCTGCAATAACTTGAGGCTCAAAAGTCAGATTTTAAAAATTTCAAGTGTTGTGCGGAGCTGGGAACGAGCCAGTGACATGAAGATTTAGAAACTCACAAGAATTCATAAATAAAATGACCATTTTAAAGCTTAAAACTAGGTGAGTTTCAAAAATTAATCATGGCTTATAAAATTGAAAAAAAATTTATAACCAGACAACAAAAACCAAAGCCAGTGATATTCTATAATTTCAACTAAAATCGGTTCCATCATCCCTAGACCTTGTCCATATTCTTTGCTAGTTTAAAATGAATTAAAAGCAATCTAATTGAATATAAACTATTATAGTAGTTTGTAAATTTGAATAGTTAGCCATGTATCTATGACTAATCAAAAATTAATGAAGGATGTAAGAGTGTTTACATTAAAAATTTAATAATAATAAGGTTCTTTGAAGTGGGTTGAATCTTATATTAAATATATTTTTAAAATCTTAATAGTAAAATTTTATTCCTTTCAAGTTGATTGTGACATAATTAAAAGAGTGATATTTTATCAAAACAGGCTATAAAAACAAATGAGTTATAGTCTCTATAAAATATATGACACCCTAAAAGATGTTGGTATCAAATTGAAAACTCTAGGTACTACCAACTAAAATTACATAGACTTACTATTTTGCTAAGCAATTAGTTGTTGAAATCAGTTAGGGAAAACCCTTAGTCGTCTTTAGGCTAACTTTTTGAAATGCCCCTTCTCTGATTTTATATGATATTTCAAGCCTCTAATAAGATCTTTAAGATCAAACAACCAATATTTCAAAGATCCACCAATTTCTCAATAAACCCCAAATCGGGTATGCCAGAAATAGTGCCAAAAATTTCACAGCTTCACATATTATTAATAAATCTGAAAGTGGAAATTTTTTATAGAAATTTTAGCAGTATAACAACCTATAAAATGACATTTCCAGATCTGTATAACATTTACACAACAAATCCCAAACAGAGGACAAAAACAATGCTCATCGAGCTCCCGAAAATAATACAAAATAGCCAAAAACACCACATAGTTACCCATCTCAATATTATGGCAGAATAAAAAGCCGGCCTTTTTTATCCCGATGAACTCGAGGAGTTACCTGCCACAAGAAATGATAATCTATCATATAAGTATAATCAGGACCAAATACATATATTTAGCTCTATTTTAACATCTAAATGTCTGATATACAGTAGCAACCCAAACTGATATGAAATACTCAACTGAAAACACCAAACTCTTACAAAAAACACACTTGAAAACTCACAAATCTGCACTGTTCAGCACAAAGGAAAACTCTGCATGAGCATGCACATGGAATTGCTTCAAACTCCTATCCTTAGCCTTTCTAGAAACCTACAAACTCCCTTTCTTGGGTCTCCTTCTCCACAGGTTTGGCAGCCTCTGAAGAACAATAAAGCAATGCGCAAAAATCAAGTTCTAGAATTAGCCCAAAATGTCTCCAAACCCCTTAAAAGAGGGCATAAACCTAACTCATTTCCAAGAGGAGTTAATAAAACATATTTTAATAATAATCTTCATTTATTAGTCTATTAGCTTCCAAATATTATCCCATTTTTCTGAAACTTCACCTTTCTAGGCCTGCCTGCCTTAGAGAAGATTATTATTTTTAATTATTTGAAAAGGGGACATGACAAGTCCTCCCCTTCCAAATATTTCTTTTCCTCAAGCAATGGCTGAAAAATAGACCAATCAATGTACCTGGATCCCAAATGTAGTCATGAACTATACTATTTTCAATTAACACAGGCTCCTGTAATATCCTATGCAATATAACCAAGAGGAATCGATAATCAAACTGACAATTACTGCTCAACCAAACTCCAAAGTCACAACTTCCACAATCAGAAAACCACGAGACACAAACTCTTAGAACATCAAAACTCAAGTAAAGTGGACAAATCAAATTGCCAACATAGTAAATACCATCAACGCATCCCACTAGCCTATACGAAATGTACAATCCAACTCTGCAACAATGGTGAATGCTCCTGAATGAAACTATACCAAGTATGAAGAATCCACACACTATACAACTCCTGCAGTCAACATAACTCTGTAGATCACCGGCCACTATCTCATAACCATAACTCCCATGCACCCCTAATGGTGAAAAGCCATCACAAGATAAACAACAAGAAATGGAACCCAAACTAAGTTTGTCTGCCATCAACTCCTCAGCACAAGGATCAAATGCTAACTGATGTACATACCCTACAATATAATGTTGATAAAAAAACATCAACCTTAGTCAACAGCTCACCATGAACAAGTGATACAACCCACTGTGACTGATCACCAGCTAAGTCAGGAGATGTCATAGCCAAAGGAGTAGAATCAATAACAACACCCGTTGAAGCATCACTCTAAAACTCCTACTCTAAGTCATGTATTATCAAGCTGTCAACTGCAGGACCTATCGCCATGTCGTGCCCATCACAACTCTCATCCCGAGGCATCAAACTATCCCATAACTAATGATAAGCACTAGGAACCAAAGTACATCTCTGTATCATCATCTCATCAACATGGTCACCAAAGGTAAATTGATGAGCATACCTCACAATTTAATGTCGATAGAATGCACCAATCTTAGTCAGTGGCTCAGACTGCAATCCAGATGTAACTAACTACAATCGATCACTAATCAAATTGGAACTGACTACTACCTCTGAAGACATCGCCAAGGGAGTAGTATTACTAGCAGGAACCATGCCAACTATCAGCTCACCAACATCACACATGGTCTTTGATACAACATCTCTAGTCTTCGTGCCATTAGTACTAGAGGTCACCACCATGTCAGGCATACCACAACAATCTGCTGTAGCACCCAACTCAACTGATCCTGACTCTAGTGGGGTTGAACCCGATATGCCAATGTTAGTATCAAGGATGGATGCATCCCCATCTCCACTATCTTTGACAATCTCAACCATGGACATCCTCGGATCATCAGACACCATAGCTTGTGACTGTACAAAATCTAGTAAAGACTGTAGTTGCTCTAACTCCATGGTCACCTTAGCCAAATGAAACTGTGACTCCTTGAAAGTCAACTGTGTACTCTCAAGAATCTCAGAAGTCACCTCAAGCTGCTCAGTAAGCTCACTCAGCTCATCTTCATTGGCCAAAAATGCATCATATGCTGTACTGCCCCACTCCATAAGATAATCTCTATCGGCTACCAACTGCATATAATCCTGTCTCAGAATCTGGATAGCCTCCCATTAAGAGTGGAACTCTGTCAAGGAAAGATAACTGCCTCCCTACTCATCACTACTAGGAGAACCCCATCCATACACTGCTAACAATTGTCGAGCAGCATTGAAATGTTGGCAAGCGATAGCAATGTCTCACTCACTAACTCTCAACTGATTAGACACATGATGGCATTGGCTTGACTGTCTCCTACAAACCTCCTCTAATGCATTGTCTAAAGGAGTATCCTCAAAGTTACTAGTCTCTAGATTATTACCATCCATATCCTGTGAATCAACTCTAAATCTCATATCAACAAACGGAGTATCAAAAACTATAGCACTACTGTCCAACTCCTTTGTACCCAAGGAAACTAAGTCTTCAAAACTGCCCACTGCATCCTCTCGGATGTCATCAATGCCAATATGATCCTGGGACTCATTTGTACACACTGCCAAATATGAAAGATCATCAACACATTCCAGCAAGTATGGTCGACTGGATATATGAATAAAGCCCAACACTGATGTATAAAAACTAATACCAACATCGAACAAGCTGTTACTACAAGAAAAGACAACACCATGCAATCTGCTAATCAAATCCATGATAGCACCCAAACAAACACTGCTACCAAAAAGTGTTAAAGATCTCCAGTCAACTGAATTCCAAATGCCAATATAACAATCTCGAGTCCATATTTGTAAACTAGAATCAGCTGGTAACTCAAGAAAAATCCTCACTTGAGTAATATGACCAATACCAACTAACTTCACATACCTATCATGATGAGATAATGAAGTCACAATATTGTCTTTGTTCACTTTCAGCTAGCTAGACAAATCATGTGAAGTACTACTAGCCTCAACCTCATGTGACGAAGCATCTAACTATGTCTGGTACTCTTTCTTAGAAAATTCATGAATGCTCAATGTCTGCTCATCTCTACCAGGTATCTCACCATCATGCACAACAACATCCTCATAATCATCATCTAAACCCACTACGCTGTAGTCACTATCTGTTGTAACTATACCATCCTGAATACCTGTGATATCACCCTTTAACGACCTGTATACAATTGTCTCAATTTGAGTATCAAGTTGACCATTACTATCAATTTGCGTAATATCCTTTCTCACTACCTCCTATGGCGGAGTAGAATCTGAGACCTCTGCTTGGCTATAAGCTAGTTTCTCAAACTCCTCATGCAAGTTCTTGGTAATTGTGTCATCTGCGCTGTGAGAAAATTTTCCAAATAGAAATTCAGTCAAATTATCCACCTTAGCTGGGTCAGACCACATGTCATTCATCATACGGTGGTGCTCAACCAACTGTTCAGACATGTCATGGCTTAATTTCCTAAGTTTATCTCGAATGTCTAAATAACCATCCTTCTTACTGTTCTGACTCTGGATATCAATTGTCCAAGATCGTGTCCTCTGAGACTCTGTACTATACCTGTCCATTCTAGATAAAGTAGAGTGTAACCCCAATAGGTTATAACTTCTTCAATCACCAAGAACTAACATGCAAATGATTAGAAGTAGCATGCAACCATAGATTTTGACATGCAGTTGATTAGAAGCAACATGCAACCACCAAATTCACCAAGAACTAATATGAAAATGATTAGAAGTAGCATGCAACCATAGATTTTGACTTGCAGCTGATTAGAAGTAACATGCGACCACCAAATTCACCAAGAACTAACATGCAAATAATTAAAAGTAGCATGCAATCATAAATTTTGACATGCAAGATTTGGGTAGTTGTCAAAACTGACATGCAAACTTCTACAAACCCTCAGGCTGGCAAGATCATAGCTCTAATACCACTGAAATGTCCCTTTTCTGATTTTATATGATATTTCAAGCCTCTAATCAAATCTTTAAGATATAACAACCAATATTTCAAAAATCTACCAATTTCTCAATAAACTCCAAATCGGGTATGCCGGAAATAGTGCCAAAAACTCCACAGCTTCACATTGTAGACACCTAAAAACCTTTAGAAAATAAAGTATTTTTATTTTCTAAAAAATTTCTGATGACATCATCATTTATTAATTAATTAATTATTTAATTTATTTATTTATTTTTATGCCATTAAATCCCTTTATCTTAATTAAAAATATTTAATTAAGGAATCCCTCCCAAAAATATTTAAATCTTATTTAAACATTATTTCCTTATTTATTAATTATTTAATTAATAAATTGACCAAAAAACTCAAAATAAATAAAAAATTTATTTTTTGTCCAAAATTTGACCAATTTCCTTAAGACCACTAACCTCTTCCAAAATCTTCTAATCCTTCTTTAATTTTGATTAAAGGCTAATCCCATCATTTCCTACCCCTAATCCCAACTCAAAATATTTAATTAAGATTAAATATTAATCCTCATGTTTATTAAAAAAATTTTAATAAATATCTCCTCAACCCAAACCCTTAAAATAAATAAAACTTTATTTATTTCCTAAAAATCTAATTTATCCTCATCCTAAGAAGTTCTAGACTCTTCTAGAAAGTCTTCATCCTCATCCTAGGAAATTCTAGACTATTCTAGAAAGTCTTTATCCTCATCCAAAGTCTAGACTCTTCTAGAAGATGTCTTTAAACCTAATCCTAATCCCCTCCTAACCTTATCACATTCCTTAAAAATGGGTTAAGACTTACTAACCCAAGCCAAAGTTAACAAATATCTCCTCCTTCACCCACCCTCATTAAATGACATCCACTTGCCTATCCCTAAGCTAATCCTAAACCATCCCAATCCATCCTCTAATCATTTGCACAATCCTAAGCAAACTTAAAACCCTCCTAATCAAGCCGAAGTCGAAATTTCTCTCATCTCCCTCAAAATATCTCAATCATAACACTTTATGAAGTGCACTAGGCCTTAAATGACTCTTCCAAGCCCTTTTATTGCTCTTACAAGCCATTATGAGGGTCTTTATGAAGATTTTATCCCTTGAGCCTCCTTTGTTGACTCATCCTTCCCCTTTCCTCCATCCTCTCACCATGTGACATGTGTCACTCCTTGATTGGCTGTAAGGAAGCACAATCCATGTGCTCTCCTCTCATGCAATTTGAGCCCTCCATGAGCTTTTTTCCATCCTTGCATCTTAGCCCTCAATCCTTCAAGCCTCTTGCCTATAAATTGGATCCTTCCCCTTTGCAAAATAACACAATCCATAAAGTAAAGTCATAATGCCATTTTGAGAAGCCATTTTATATCAAAACCATACACTCACACCCAAATTCCAACTCCATTTGAAGCCCTTTTTGAAGCATAAAGCTTGAGCATACATCCTATCTATTTAGACAAAGCTACTCAACAAGAGAGCTTCTCATTGAGAGAGCTCATTAATGGCTCATATTCTCAATTGAGAGCTCATCTTAGTCTATCTTGAAGTTTATGAATTTTGTTTATTTTGTAGAAGCTTTATTTAAATTTGGTTTCTATTAGCATACTAACATTGCTCATATACATTTTGGCACGCCCGGTGGGACCCCGCATGGGTCATCTTCATTAGGTCTTTTAGTCAAGTTTTGTATGTCATCTGCTAATTTTGGCTAATTTTGCTTGTTTTTGTGATTTGTAGGATTGTATAAATTGGTTTTGTAGGTCCACATGAGCATGAAGAAGAAAAAGGAACTCATAGTCTATCTCATAGTATTTGCAGATTTTTCAAGCTTATAGGTGGACAAAGCACTTGGAATTCTTCTTCCTCTTCTTGTCTATATTCTTCTTATTCCATCTACTTCTTCTTCTTCTTCTTGTGGGAGATCTTGGCCTTTTTTTTTTAAGGAAGCAAAATCATACACACTTCTTTTTAATGCTTAAAATGAACCCCCAAATCATACTTAAATCCATTAAAAAATTAAAAATTTGCAAAAAAGAAAAAATCTTTTAACAAGTGAAACTAAACCAATCCAATCATTTCCATCCTTGCAACATCAAGGTTTTAGATGCATTCATGCAAAGTTAGGAACACTTCATTTTTGAAAATTTAAAAAGAACTTCAAGTTTCCATTTCAAAAGGTTCAAAATCAACACTAAGTGCACACTAAAATCTAAATCAAACTCAAAGCATCAATCAAGGATAAAATGAACCTCATTTGCAAATATTTTAAAGTTCTTTTAAAAATCTTATGAAAACTAAGAGTCGTAAATGGTTACCAAAAATTGTCCTAAAAGCTTTGTTATTTGTTCCAAACAAATGTCTTGTTGCAAAATCTTGAATGTTTCTTAGGATTTTCATGCATCAAAATAATCTAGGAATATCATTTTTGGGATTAAAATATGCAAACTAGAACACAAAATTTTGAATGAAAACCAAAGTCCAAAGAGTCATTTTCACTTTTGAGTCCAAAACAATCTTGAATGATCTAAGGTTAAAACAAAGCACTTCAAAGTTTTTAAAACAACACACAAAATCTCAATCTTGAATGCTCAAAGGAAAAAACTTGAATGTTTAATCACTTTTCTTTGAATGCATATTGCTAAAATCACTCTTGAGTGCCATGGATTAAAATCAAGTTTTTTTTTTTTATGAATGCATGATTAAAACAAAAAATCCAATCTTGAATGCCATAGATCAAATAATCATCTTTTGGGGCATAAAAAGAATCCACATTTTTTAAATCTTCTAAGTTATAAAAACTAATAAAGGCACTTTGAGTAAGTTTGTAGTTGGACTCACCCTCTTTAATCACCCATCAATTTAACCATTGGTTGCAATCTCAGCACCATCTATGGGGATGGGTCCACCTAAGAGGGTGTTAAGTGCTCCACACAAATCAAACTCCACTCACTTGGATTTTTAGTGGTTTTTCTAAGTTAGAAATTTCTTTGAATGCGCATTAGTCTCGCTAACACTTCATTTGGGCATAAAAAATTGGACAAATCTTGACGTGGAGGGCCTCCGGGTGCACGCTTGACAAATCGAGTCTCAAACATCTTTGCTTTGGGCTTAAAAAAAAATAAAATCACACCAACTCTTGAATGCTTTAAAAGAAATTAATCGATACTTGACGTGGAGGGCCTCCGGGTGCGCGGGTTTACTTTGTTGTTGACCCTAACTCTTCTTCTTGTATTCATTCTTCGCTCAATTTTGCTTTGTTCGTGCATTTCAAAATTGGAATTGAACATTGTCTCTTAAACATGAGTGCTTGCAAAGTCTACATCAACACACATAAGAGTCACTTGGTAAAAAGAACAAGCGTTTTTTTTAGCCCAAGGTCATCCAAGTCTTCTCTCCCCTTGTCGTCTTTCGAGGCCATCTTGGGGGCATAAGATTAGGATCCAAAATCTTGTTTCTTTTTAGGAGGCCTGCTTGGGGATTTCATCACCCCTTGGACGACCTCAACTCCAGCGTTCTGACAGAGTATAAGAATCGGGAGGTGAATCCAAAGACACCTCTCTTGGAATCAAGATTTTGTCACTCAAGATAAGCCTCAAGGAACTTTATACCCTTGAGAAGTGAAAGAGGAGAAGTGGGTTACCACTCCTCTCGACTGTGTGACATCTTTTTGGTTTCATCTACGAATTTGGGCCTCACGTACCTTACGTATATAGAGGACTCGCTAGCTATAAAAAATTTCATCCTTGTAGAAAGCTTCCTAGGATGTTGGTGTGTTTGATGTGCTTGCTCCAAAATTTTGCCTGCTTGTTTGTTCATAGCTTTTGAATGAATGTTTGCCAACTTTGGTCAAAATCTCGAAAAAGCAGAAATCTCCCAGCTCAAGGCATACTTAGTGTAGTCACTGCCTCATCAGAAAATCATCCAAGCTCCCCCGCTGCAACCGAATCTATATAGTTCCTTGCTTTAGAACAATCCCAAATCCAAAGTCTCTCCAAATCATCCCCCCCATCTAGCTAGCAACCCAATCCACAATCATACCCAAGCCTTTAGAGAGTTGTTGTCATTCTGCTAGAATTTTCTATCCAATCAATCTGACCAATCCACCAACCTCACCAAGGTTATCCCTTTGACAGAGCTTTGTCTAGGGTAATCTAGCTTTGTCACTTGTTATCCCTCATCAGCTTGAGCTAAAGGTTGGGATCCATAAGTGGTCAATCTCGTGTCATGCCCATAGGATCATTAGTCTATCCTTAAGTTGACACAATCTCCACCAATCCAGCACATAGGAAGGAAAAACTCTCACTTTTTGACAGCATGCCCTTGAAGTCTTCCATCCACAGGAAAGCCAAAAATCTCCAGCCAATCCTCCTTAGGTCTGTCATACAGCTTTGACTCTCCCTAGAAAATCCTTCATCTGCCAATCCAAAATCTGCGCTTAATCCAAATCCAACCATGAGCTTCCATGTTCATCCATATGCAAGACCCCATCCCCATCCAACTCATCATCAAAACATGAAATCCCAAACCTATCATGATGTGTTCAGTCGTCTTGTCCTTGCTCTCGCCACATCCTATTCCAATGATGATGAAAATCTTTTTGACTATGACGGGTATCTTGAGAGCCTTAGAGGCCTTCCACCAACCATCCCCCAAAATCCAAGAGTTATTCCAAACTATCTAGTCATGCCATCTGATATCCCAGCTTCTCCTCCATCACCCAATCAACCAAGCTTCCAATCTTCCACCCTCATCACACCAGCTATTCTTATCAATCCACCACCTCCACCTCCGACACACAAGTCTCCAAGGAATCTCCTAGAGGAAATACAAGAAAAGCCGCCTCCAACAGTCAATAAGCCATGTCATCTAATCCAACCATGTGAAGTAGTTAGTGATGAAGCTTCCCCATCTATAATATCACCCCCATCTCCCATAGCTATCATCCCCATACCATCCATCAAGTTTCTTAAAATCCTTCCACTTCTCGCAAGCATCAAATTCCCACCACCCATCGAATCGCTCCAAATCCCATCCACATCTCCTCCTCCAAGCATTATCCAAATCCCATATAATGAACCTCATGCATTCACTCCCATCCATTCTTGTCAAGATCTTGTCCAAAAGCATGTTGAAATATCCTTCGATAGAACAACAGATCTCGCCATCCCACTTATTCCCCTACATGATCCACTTTTACCATCCTCTCCATATCTAAATCCTACCATCTTACTTACTCCATCTCAAGATCCCTTTCCCTCGGCCCACCCAACTCAAGATCCTATCCTCCCATCTCCTCTGCTTCATGATCATACATCTCCCATAATCCATGATGATAGATCCATCGAAAAAGAACTAATTATCATATCCGAAGCTCCAACTCCTTTAGCTAGTAATGGACTCACATCTTGTGTTCCAAATAATGAACATAATATTGAAAAAAGAAATGAAAATGTATTTCTAGATGTTGGTATCCCCTCTATTCCTACATGGTCCCAAGTACTTCCATCTCCACCCCAAAGTTCCCATCCATCTTATTCCGCATCTATTTTGGGCCCTCATCCTACTCCTTATCTCCAACCCTCCATTTTGCATCCATATATCCCTTAGCTAAATTCCACACCCTTTCCATCCATTTTGGGTCCTTACATACCTAATATGAATCCTTTATCCCCTCCATCTATTTTGGGACCTATACCTTCCTCGTTTCCATCTATTTTGGGCCCATATCCTTCCTTCCCTCCATCCATTTTGGGCAATTATATCCATCCATATCCTATGTTCCAATCTATCATTCCATCCCCTCAAATCCACCAGCTAGATCATCAAAGGCACTCACCCTTGAATCCCTTCCAACCTTTGAACCCTACCACTCCATCAATTATCTCTCCATCTCCTCCATGCTCTTGTTCCCATTCCATGGCTAATAGAAGCATATTGGATGCCAAAATACAAAAGCATAAATTCAAAAATCCACAAAAATCCAAGTGTCAACATGTCTCTTCTAAAATACATGTTCAAAACAAGAAACATTTAATCCCAATCAAAGAAAAAGTCAAGAGGCCACAAAAGCCCAAGCTAAAAAAGTCAAAGATCATGTGGATACCCAAGATGCTCATAAAAGAAATGCATCTCAAAGAAAAATCTCAATTGGCATTCATTCATGCTACTCAAAAAGCCTCATCCATCCATCCTTCATCCAAATCCCCATATAAGCATCCTTCATCCCCCCAATCCACTCTTAGTCCATATGCTTCTTATCCTAAATTTCCCATCCTCCATCTTCCAACTCTACTTTTAGTCCTTATCTTTCTCTTCCTCCATTTTCTCCTCAACCTCACTCAAAACCATCTTTCCCACTACTTTATCACCTCTCAAGGTGTGTGCCAATGATGATCTTTCCATTTTCCTCATCCATTTACCCACAAGCCTTATGTCTTCGCATCCATTATCTATCAAACTCCCACCCACCATTCCACTTGTTCAATCCAATCCTTTTTCATCCATCCTACCAACATCTATGTGCCAAAAATAGCTGAAGAAAGCCAAAATCATTCCAGCTAAGTCCAAAGTCAAAAAGTCAAAAATAAAAAATAAAAATAAAAATAAAGCGTCCACTGGTGAAAACTTGGCAATTCAAGCACGTTGGACAAGTACCATGATGAAAACTTGGAAAACAAGAATTATGCGTAATCCCACCATCCCCAACTTAGCCTATCACCCTCATGCTTTTGGTCATCTCTTGACCTATCCTTCACCCTCCATCTTCCATCTCACACCATCCACTTATCTCCTGTAGCTTCAGCCAACCATCCCAGCTATCATCCATCTCCCTAGCCCCTTCAGCTTTTTCCATCCTAACTTCAATCCTATCACATCCATCATAAGACCTCCTTCCGCATGTTATCTTCTAATTGGGGGCACTATATTCCTTGGAGATCTTGTCTTGTCCATCCTTCCTTGTCATTGGTATCTAGCTCTAGGCTATCCTCATGCAAACCCAATGTCATCTCTTTATATCCATCATAATCCTAGCTATCTACCATCCTATCCAGCCATCTCATCCTGCTCCTCTAGCTATCCTTGGTCACAAAATCTCTCATCATCATTGGATGCATCCTGCCAAATTCATATCTTTCGCTATCACCCCACCCTTAGCTTTCGCATCTTGCACAACATCGAACCATCCCGCTATCCTATCATCCTGAGTTTTTGCCTACTTGTAACTATCTTGGTCAGCTTCAGCTTGTAAATATCTTGGTCTGTCAGCTTGTACATCCTCTTTAGCTTAGTACCATTGTATCTATCCAGCGTTCGTGTCAGTCCGTCCTTGATCAGCATCTTGCACCAATCGCACATCTTGGTTAGCTATTCCAATGCATCCTTTAGCTAGATTTCTTGTCACCAAAGTGTTATCTTTCTTAGTTCAGCTTGCCAGATCCATCACTCATCCAAATCCACTAGCTTAGGTGCTCTCCGATAGGTCCTTGCAGGATATAGCTTTCCTCATGTCTGATCTTGGTCCGTTAGTACCTCGTCTTACCCATCTTGTTGGCAAACAGTTCTCTTTTGGATTTTCGCTTTCTTTTGATTTGGACTCTTCCCTGTTGGGTCTTGAAATATCTTTTCCAAACAATCTCCTTGTTCCCTCCTCGAGGTTGCCACGATCTTCCATATCATGGTATACTGCGAATGGGGAAATCAAAGCGTAAGGTCTTGATCATGTCTTTTGCTTATTTTCTTTTCTGCTTGTGAGTTACCCAGTGTCATTTCCACACTGCTTCCTCTGGGATTCATGTGTGATACTGGGGCAATCCTTGTGTGTTTGTTTTGAGTCAGTTCGTCAGTCCTCTGGATAGTTGGTGAAAAGGCCTTGATGTTCTTGGTAACCTTGGCAATTAACCAATAGTCCTATAGCAAATCTAGTGCTCAACTACATGGTGGTACTTCTCTTTGAAGTATCCCCTCGCTCAAAAAGCTTCAATGGTTTTCCTTCATCTCCATTATCCCCCATCCATATCTAGCATCCGTCTCTCCTACCCCAGCTTATGCATTAGTATCTCTTTGAATCACTCCTCACCTTTAGCTTTAGGGATCCACAATCCTAGTCTTAGGGATCCACCAATCCAAATCAATCCACCAAGCCTCATCTTTCGAGATCCACAATCCTAGTCCTAGGGATCTCCAAAACCCATCTTCTGCCAATCTGACTCTTTGAAATCCTATTGCATCAACTTTATAATCCCCTCATCCATCTCCCTATCCTAGATTCCTTTTTATAGCGCTCCGCTCCTTCATCCTCCACCTTCCCTAAAGTCTTAAGCTTGCTTCCTCTTGTGCATCTGATTCTTCTTTATCATTCTCCCATAGTGAGAGTTTGAGCTAACTAGACCTCTTCTCTTAAGCCAATCTGAGTCTTTTTGCTCACTCAGATTCTTGTACTTTTCAAGAAGTCGTCGAGCCTCGCTTTCTCTCCCCGCCGCCTTGTTGAGGGGGCATCTTGCAGTCCATTCTCTCCCCTTTTGCTCTAGCCTTGGGCATCTTATTTTCTTATCTTTGATGTCATGCCACTTGCGGCATCACATCAAAGAGGGGCAAAATATAGACACCTAAAAACCTTTAAAAAATAAAGTTTTTTTATTTTCTAAAAAAATTCTAATGACATCATCATTTATTAATTAATTAATTATTTAATTAATTTATTTATTTTTATGCCATTAAATCCCTTTATCTTAATTAAAAATATTTAATTAAGGAATCCCTCCCAAAAATGTTTAAATCTCATTTAAACATTATTTCCTTATTTATTAATTATTTAATTAATAAATTGACATGTGACATGTGTCACTTCTCCCTTTCCTCCATCCTCTCACCATGTGACATGTGTCACTCCTTGATTGGTTGTAAGGAAGCACAATCCATGTGCTCTCCTCTCATGCAATCTGAGCCCTTCATGAGCTTTTTCCCATCCTTGCATCTTAGCCCTCAATCCCTCAAGCCTCTTGCCTATAAATTGGATCCTTCCCCTTTGCAAAATAACACAATCCATGAAGTAAAGTCATAATGCCATTTTGAGAAGCCATTTTACATCAAAACCATACACTCACACCCAAATTCCAACTCCATTTGAAGCCTTTTTTGAAGCATAAAGCTTGAGCATACATCCTATCTATTTAGACAAAGCTACTCAACAAGAGAGCTTCTCATTGAGAGAGCCCATTAATGGCTCATATTCTCAATTGAGAGCTCATCTTAGTCTATCTTGAAGTTTATGAATTTTGTTTAGTTTGTAGAAGCTTTATTTAAATTTGGTTTCTATTAGCATGCTAACATTGCTCATATACACACATATTATTAATAAATCTAAAAGTGGATTTTTTTTATAGAAATTTCAGCAGCATAATAGCATACAAAATGACATTTTCAGATCTGTATAACATTTACACAACAGCTCCCAAACGGAGGACAAAAACAATACTCATCGAGCTTCCGAAAATAACACAAAATAGTTGGAAACACCACAAAAGCACTGATAATCTATCATAGAAGTATAATCAGGACCAAATACATATATTCAGCTCTATTTTAACATCTAAATGTCTGATATACAGTAGCAACCCAAACTGATATGAAATACTCAACCGAAAACACCAAACTCTTACAAAGAAACACACTCGAAAACTCACAAATCTGCATTGTTCAGCACAAAGGCAAACTCTGCATGAGCATGCACATGAAATGGCTTCAAACTCCCGTCCTTAGCCTTCTTGGAAACCTGCAAACTCCCGTTCTTGGGTCTCCTTCTCCACAAGTTTGGCAGCCTCTGAAGAACAACAAAGCAATGCGCAAAAATCAAGTTCTGGAATTAGCCCAAAATGCCTCCAAACCCCTTAAAAAAGGGCATAACCCTAACTCACATCCAAGAGGGGTTAATAAAACATATTTTAATAATAATCTTCATTTATTAGTCCATTAGCTTCCAAATATTATCCCCTTTTTCCGAAACGTCACCTTTTGGGCCCTGCCTGCCTTAGAAAAGATTATTATTTTTAATTATTTGAAAAGGGGACATGACACTTTGTCAGCCTACATCTCTTCAATTGTAAGTTAGAATCATGTCCAGTTTTTCATCTATTTAAACACTCCGCTCATACCATATTTACCCCGCAATAGTCACCTTCGAATAGTTGCTTACCAAATAATAATAATACTTGTAGTTAAATGTCCCAGTAATAACTACACAAATAGATCAATCACCAACAAAAAAGTTTTAAAAATAATCCATTATTAACCAAAACTTAAGAATATCTATAATAAAACTGTGTCTCAGTTATTGGACCCCTAAGATCTCTTCCCTATAAGCCCCAAAACATTACCTATTTCTTTCAGTAAGTTGCATAAATAAGTAGCATGTGGGAATCTGATTAACTTCCATTGAATTAGAGAGGAATTTACCAATTTGCATTTCAGACGTATGTTTTTTTATTTATAATAATAGAGGTGAAATCGCTGAATCGAGAATAACTTTTCCAGAATGTAATCTATTATTATTTACAGTTATTCTAAAAACAGAAGTTTATATTCAACTTATATAAATTTAAAATCATACCGCTGAGCCATATTAACAGATTGCTAATTGCGATTTGTTTTTATGTTAACAGATTCCTCGTCGTCGGCAACGCTTGTCGTATTCAAATTAATATCCGAGTGAAATTATAATGAAGACGGTAGAAGAGTAGGTGAAAATACTGAACCAGTGCTGGCCATTGTACTGGTTGCGCCAGTTCTCTGTACAACTGGAGGCCAAGATGTAAAAGAAGTATGGCTTAATTTGCCTGCAACTAACAGAAGTTCTAGGCATAAAGCCTGAAGGAGCGGCGGAGAGGGGGCAAATCATGCTAACCGTGAGAATGGAAGACAACGTTTCAAATAGCTTGAAATCATTTTCTTCGTGGGATTGCGGAAGCCCATTGTATGACTCGTATGAGCTTGTCTCCATCTTTCATCGCCTCGATCGAGGACTTCCTTCACTATTTCTCTCTCCCTCTTCCACGCCGCCTCCAGATCGTCCCCAGACTTCATGGATTTCCCCTCCTACTCAAAAGCTCAGGAGGGTTTCCGGCAAACGTATTTCTCGTTTTCGCATTTCTTCATCGGAAAATAGCTGTGAGGAAAGGGAACGGGTGAAGGAAACTAATCCGATTAGTTTGTTACGTCGGCTTCAACGGATTGTTTTAAAGCGTAAAACGAATTGCAGCTGCTGCAGAATGCACTGGTCAGGATCAGATCCGAAAATATGCCTGTAACTGTAAAAGCGGAATCAAAAGATTCCGCCTCAGCACCTGATATTTAGTTTTACTTTTCTTCTTTGGTGTGGTTTCTGTCAAACGACAATGGTTTCAGCCTGCCGCGCGAATTCAAGCAGGTCAGCCAGCGTTAAAGGGGCTTGCACGTTAATTTGGCGTCACTGTCATCTGCCATTTGTTTTATTTTTCTGTATTAGGAGTGGTAGATTTCTGTATAACAATAACTATTGTTGATGTTAGGTCGAGTACCTACTGGTCTTGTATGAAAATTACTTTTTCTCGGCAATTGAGTTATTTGCAAGATTACAATTACAAATCTCTAAATTGTATCACGATAATTGACATTTTAAGATTTTATTGTAAGATCATTTTTCAGGCAACCCTTTTTTTTTGTTTTTCGGTTTAGAACATAGATCAATTTTACCAGATCAATAATCCCTACGATTTCATTCTGATAATAGTTATGTTTGTAATAATAATAAATATGTATGTATGTATGTAAATTGTTTAGTAAAATTACAATTTAATAATTATGTATGTAATAGTAAGCTATTTTTCTTTATGTAACAAGTGACAATCTGCTATATTCATTCAATTTCATATTTTCTTACTAAAGTTGATTAGAGAATATAACACTAGGAATTTAAACTAAGAAATCTAATCTATATGTTCCGATCTTGACCAAAAAAATTAAAATAAAAAAGTTCTAAATCGAAAACGGAAACGGAAGATGACTCCGGCTTAACTCGAGTTAACTCCAGTTTCACCGTACATCTACCAATTTCCAAGTCATCCCCAGTTAATTTGTCTTAAGTCATGCATATGTCATACTTAAGTCTCAGGAGAGTTTTACAGCATGTTGTGCATGCATACGATTTGCTGAGTTTATTTTCGTTAATTTCTCCTTAATTTGCCCTCTACGGTGGCTGTAGACAAATTAATAAGAGGAATTGGTTCATCCCTGTTTTTCTGTGTGTTTTGAATTCTAGAGAAAATAGAAAGTTGTATAAACAAAATTATAAATCTTATCTCAAAAATATTTCATCTATAATAACAATATTATTTAATATTATTTAAGATAAATATTACAGGTAAAACATGACACTTGTTTAAATAAATAGAATATAAAATATTTTATAGGCTTACACGTAGTTAAAAAAACAATATCTAATTTCTAAGTCTCAAAAGTGTGACACGTGGAATGCAATCCCTGAAGTCGCATTAATTTTTAAACACAAAAGTTGCAATTCATTCAATCCACAGAGCTGAGAGCACATTCAAAATGGTTGGGAACCTAGTAACCTACGATTATTTCATACACCAAACAATTGGCAACGTTTAGTTTTTAATTTTTTTAAATAACCATTTAATCTTTTGTACCCCATCCAAATATAACCCATATCATTATCGAGATGATATTTCCATATTCTTTAGAGAGAAGGTTAAAAATTTATATGCTAAGTTGAATATTGTTTATCACAGTATTTTTGGAGTACTCGTAGAAAATGAATGTTTGAATGATTATGCATTTAAATCTTTTAAGATTATGATATAATGATGAAAATATTGATAGTTCTTAAAAAATTAATGATAAAAAAAATGTAAGAACAATTATTTATATAAAAATTTACATTATCAAATTAAAGAAATTGCTAATTGAAAAGTATATAAAATATCATTTATGTATGAATCCATCAATAATAAAATCTTGTTGAGTACAACACAGTCAAGAAGCATCAATATCCTTCAAAACTAAACCCTCGAAAAGTTTATTTAGATGATGAAAAATTGAAGTCTTATATTGAATATTATCTACCACTCTAACTCGATAACTTCTAATAGTAAAACCTAGGTCTGAAATTTGACAGTTGCCCCTGCCTACCCTGCCTATTATATGATTTTTTCAATGATGGCTAAATTAGATAATTTAAGAGATCATTTTAAAATTAAATATTTTATAAATGAGAATAATAAATATTAACTAATAATATATACAAAATTATTAATGAATAACTTAAAATTAGTAATTATTAATAGATACAAAAATCTTAAATAAAATAATACATATTTATCATGTATATATATTATACATATTATAAAATCACATTTATGTATATTATTAAATAAAATACTAAGTTGCCTATAACAAGTATTGAAGGTTTACTAAAATTTTAGCCTATTGATTCATACGGTCTTACAAATTTTCAGCTTGTCATATACAGTTAAAAAGTGCAAAAACAACCAATACCACCATCAAATTCCAACCTAGTACCACCTAAACATCAATAATTTACCTAGAAATTTTTTTAAATAAGTAGAAAAAAATCTTCTAAACAAACAATTAGACACTTAAAATATTACTAAAATTTTAAAATTATTTATTAAAATTAACCACTACTATGATCTTTTGACGTTGAATAAAAAAAATTTATGCACACAAAAGAGAATACTTAAAGTCGTATGCTTTATTTTTAAGAGAGGTCTTATAAGGAAAATAATATATAGAATCTTTTCAAGTGGACTCTATTTTTAAAGCTTTCATATTTAAATCTATAAAAATGGGGGTAGACTAATAATTGCTCTTTCTAAATGTTATTTCAATATATCAAACATTTATATTGAGATCTTCTTTTAAGAACAAATTTGGAAGAAAAGTGATTTTTTTAAAATAATTTGTTAAGTTTCATAACCAAAAATTTCAACTATCTAATTTAAACATTATTAAAAAATCTCAACAACTTCGATCTTTATTTCCTGGAAAACCCCTCTACTTTAAGAATAGGTTGAAAACAACCTATTTCTTTGAACAAGTGAGTGAATATAAGAAGGAAGCATGTGCAAACTTTGATTGACTTCAGTCTTCCATTGAATAAAACAAGAAACGTGTGAATAAGCATGTCAGACCAAAACTTAAAAGTAGAGGTGAAAACAAAGTAAATGAAATGCAACTTAATAATCGGAAACTGAAGGCATTATTCGAAGGATCCCTGGAATTTGATGGTCATGTTGGCTGTTTTTGCACTTTTTAATTATATATGACAAGCTAAAAAATTGTAAGACCATATAAATTGATAGACTAAAATTTTAGAGAACTGGAAATATGAAAAATAAATTTATTAGTATTTTATTTAATAATATACACATATGTAATTTTACAATATGTATAATATATATGCACTATAAATATGTATTATTTTATATTATATATGTTTCTATTTAGATGTATTTTTATTTTCGTATTATATACTTATATTAATTTAGAATCTTTGTTGAAATAAAGATATAATGAATTTTAAAAATTTATTTTTTTATATTTTTATATTATTTATTACATAATTATATTAATTTAAAAAACCCATACAAGAACTTAGAAACATCTTCTATTATTTGAGCTTTTTGTATATATTACTAATTATAGTTTTAAGTTATTCATTAAAATTTATATATATATTATTAATTAATATTTATTATTTTCTCATTTATTAAATATTTAAATTTAAAATTATCTCTTAAATTATCTTAAAACAAAAAAGTTCCAAGACCTAATTCCAAGGGAGTGGCTGATTGACGAAATAGCGTGTTTTAGTACTATTCCTTGTTCAAAGTAGATAAAACTTCCTATGCAATAGAAGATTGTATGATTTCAAAATTGAAGAAGTTGAATGTTGATTTCAAATATTTCATCGACTTTTACGAATTCTCGTGATTCAGTCGTGAATGCCAATGTCTATGCCAGCATCGAAATGTCAATTTGTTGTTTTTAATAATTAAATTAAAAATTAATTTTGTACTGTATGTTAAATTTAAATTTAAATAAAATCTACCATTTTGATGTCGACATAGACATCGCCGTCGTGAATGGCTTAGTATATAGAGAGAGGCTGCTCCAAAATTAGAAGGCGTCTAACTGCAGTCAATCTGCAGTCTTATGATATTTTCGGCACTTAGTCGTTTTATGTTGACAAGTACATGTTGTTGTTTGGTGAGCGACAAAATAAACTTATAGTAATTATTTAAAATAGACGTTTTTCAGAAACAATTTATTATATATAATATTTTTTCATTAATTTTTGGTAATTTTAAAATTACGGTTAGCCATTCTAATTGCCGACTGTGTAAAAGCTGATTACTAAAGGTAATATGTAATGTGCTTTTTTCCTTAGAAAATATGATATACAATTCTACAAATACAATCAAGCAAGAGGAACTGTGTATTATAAATGTTGCATCTAATAATAAGTCTTCACTTCTGATATATCGAATAAATTGGCCTGTGATCAGCAGAGCTCTTTTATGGGTTTCTCTTCATATCAGAATTCTCAACTTGGTATGAGACCCAACATGTTTTTTCACTTAGTATTGGAGTTCAAGATTTTTACAATCTATTTTAATTGAAAATTATAAAGAGTCATTACTGTAATGATCTTTCAATTTATATTCAAATAGACTAAACATTCCATTCAAGTAGTTCAAAAATGGTCTGAACCAAAAGTGGACCTTTCGAAAAACGGAGACATAAGTGGGCCAAATGTAGAGTTAACTCCTCCTTTTCGAGCTTCAACAACTATAATAATAATATTTTTTAAAAACTATAATAATAATAATAATTTTTTTTTAAAATGTAAGAATAAGAGAGGAAGAACAAGGGAAATATTTAAAAACTGGGGAGGGGGGACTTCGTCTAAGAACAATTACCTTTTTGTGCAGCTCAATGCATGGAGGGGATTGTGAGTAGAAAAGAGTGAAAGGAGGTCATTTTTAACATTCATTCCTTCATCTTTTCCATGATCAAACTTTTTGTTGAATTTCGGGTAGGAGAAGAATATCAGACCAAAGACTTGTAGTGAGATGTTTGTTTACTTTGATTGCCTGAACGGTATATCCGTCATCAAATTTTTACCAATTAAATTTCATTTCTTTTCAGTTAAATGTTTTAACTACCGATATTTATTTTTAAAAATAGATATTTTATAGTTCAAATCGTAGGCGTGTTAGAATCATATTAGAATCCTTCAATTTGACTTAATTGAAGTATTTTTTTTTTTTACAAAAACTTTGTAGTTGTTTATTAATATTTATAATCATTAATAATTTGTTATTTTTCTTTCTTTAGTTGTTTAGAAAAATGAGAATTTATTTTTTTTTTTCAAAATTTATACAAAAAGCAAAACATCATCATAGTAAAATAAATAAAAATTCTAAATTCTAGAAGTTTCAGATGTCTAGAAAAATCTAGATTTGTTAAAGTTTTGGATGTCTCAAAGAATCAAGAATTGTAGGAACTAGTTAAAGAGTATTTTAATAAGATAGTTTTATAATAGTCTTAGGAAGTGGTTAAAGAGTCTAGAAACTTCTCACCTACCTTAGCCTTATATTATGTATTCATCCTTGTAATGTGTTTCTTCACCTCCTTAGGATATTCTTCAAATATTTTGCAAATTCCTCTACTTCGGTACTACTTATCTCTCCTTTATCCATCTTCCTCAATGGTAAGTTATCACTACTTCTATTGACATAATTATTATATGCAAATTTTGCCTATGATAAAATCAAATGCCATCATTTTGGCTTATCTCCAACCAAACATCTTAGCAACTTCTCCAAACTCTGATTCACAACTTCTGTTAGTCCATTAGTCTTTGGATGATGTGATAAACTGAACTTCAATAATTTCTTCAACTTATTTCATAATGTATGCCAAAAATACTAAAAAAACTTGGTATCTCGATCTGAAACTATACTCTTTAGCATACCATGTAGTCTCATCACTTTTTTTTGAAAAGCAACCCTACCACATGAAAATCATCACTATTCTTCTTACAGGGAATAAAATGTATCATCTTTGAAAATGTATCAACCACCACAAAAAATTTCAAATCATCATGCCCTCATTGAGTCCTTGGAAAACTAAGAACAAAATAAATGTTGACATCCTCCCATGGCTTCTCTAGTATAGGTAATGGCTGATGTGACCCTGTGTTTTGCTTGACTTGTTTCACCATCTGACATACTCTACGACTTTTTTCAAACTTCTTAACATCTTCTTGCAACTATTGCTAGTAATAATTCTAAACAACCAAAGAAATGGTCTTATCTCTACCAAAATGTCTAACCAATCCTTCACTATGCTTCTCCTTGATGAGATTCTCCCTCGTAGAACTTCTTGGGATGCACAATTAGCTGCCTTTGAATAACATCTTATCTCGGATTATAAAATCAAACCACTTTTTCTTGTCAAGTGTAGCAAATTTTGTACTTGATCTATCCAATCTTTATAAAAATCTAGATACAAATTCTTGAGTTCCCTAAATCCAACCATCTAAATTTGTATTTTTGTTAGCAAAAAATGTCTCCTACTAAGAGGATCTCCAGCTCCATTATATTTCCCACTCCTATGTTTCAAAACACATGTATAACTCTAAAAAAATTCAATTCATTTAAATTTCCTTTTGTTCAATTTTTCTTAACTATTCAAATATTGCAAAGGCTAGTGATCAATATACAAGATAGACTCCTTAGGAAGAAGATAATGTCTCCACTTCTTTAGTGTATGAACTATATAATAAACTTATGGATCATAAACATAATAATTTCTATTGGCATCATTCAACTTCTCACTAAAATAAGCAACAAGTCTTTCTTCTTGACTCAAAATAACTTCTATTGTAGTACTACTAGCATCATAGTCCAATCAAAACATCTTATCAAAATATTGGAAGCAGTAAAACAAGTTTCTCTCTAACTTTTTATTTCAGCAAATTGAAGCTCTTATCTTCTTCTAATGTCCATTTAAACTATTTCCTATCCCCTCTCATTGTTTCAGTCAAAGGTCCACAAATACTCCTCAAATCTATGATAATTTTTTTGTAAAAACTAGTCAATCCATGAAATGAAGATCTAACCTTCATAGAACTCCTTGGGGTAGGCCATTTGACGATAAGGTTCACTTTCTTAGGGTCCATTTTCAAACCTTGTGCTAAAACTACAAATCCCAAATACACCAGCTCCTTTTTCACAAAGCTACACTTTCTTAGATTTATTAGCAACCATTTTTCCCTCAACTTCTCAAACAACTTATGAATGTGTATTATATGCCCCTACAATGTCTAATAAATATTAAAGTATCATCTAGGTACATAATGAAAAACTTACCCAAAAACTTCTTCACTACCTCATTCATGAGTCACATGAAAGTGTTCAATGCATTCGTTAGCCCAAAATGCATAACTAACGACTCATACAATCCTTCCCTGATCTTGAAGGAAGCCTTTCATTCATCTCCTTCTCTAATCATAATTTAATGGTATCCACTCTTCACATCTATCTTTGTAAAATACATAACTCTGCTCAAACAGTCCATGGTACCTTCCATTGGTGGTAATGAAGATCTGTACTTGATTGGGATCTTGTTGATAGCACAAGAATCTATGCACATCCTTCATTCTCCATTCCTCTTTAGTTATAATAGTATAGGTACAACACATGGACTCACACTCTTTTAAATCAACCCCTTCTACAATAACTCGTGCACTTTTTTGTTCAACTCTTCTCTTTTGACTTGTTTAATTATGTCTGCTACTTCATTTGGGAAATTGTCTCCTTGAGTCAAGTCTATTTGATGATTGATCTTACTCGTCAATGTTAATCCATTCGGCACATTATCAAAATATCTTGAAATTCTTCCCAAAAATATGCAATGTCTACATGTACCTCTTATACTTCTTATTTACTATCTCTTGGAATTATAGAAAAACACATATTCTCATCCCTCATATCCTCTAGGAATTTCTTTCCATAAAAATACTCTAGATACACTGCATACATTTTTTTCTTTATCCCTTAATGGCTTGAACGTATGTTTCACTCCATCATTTATCAAAGTGTAGGTATTCACACAATAATCATGTACAACATGCCTGCCAAACTATCAAAGTTTATCCAACAACATATGACTTATGTCCATAGGTATGACATCATAAAGTACCTCATTCTCATAGCTTCCAATCTTGAACCTCACTAGGTCCTATTTAGTGACCATGACCTTGTGGTCATCTTGTACCCTAAAAATGGGGCATGGGCTCATATATTTCTACCTATTCAGTTATAACTTTGTGACCATCTTTTCTAATACTAGATTGTCAATGCTTCAACCATCTACAATCACATCAAAACACTTATCTTTACACTTGCACCTCATGCGAAATAAAGTTTCTCCTATGATCAAGGTCATTTCCTCCACTCGAGAGGACTCTCTAGTTAACTAGCACTTCTCCTCTTTTAGCATCTTCAAAATGTGATGATTTGGCATCTTTTTCAACATGTGAAACTTTGATCTAGCCTTTGGTCTTCCTATATTCCCTTCCTTGGCACTAAGGACATTCAAATTCCCTATTCCCTTCTTCTTCGTAGTGAAAACATGTTCCACAAAAATCCCCTCTTCTAGATTCTTTCCCTCTTACTCTCTAATTTTTATTGTTATGATCATGAAAATGATTGGAATTGTTTCCTCTTTAATTCTAAATTCTATATCTGGCCTCATCCTTCTTTTGATCATCCTTTGGCCTCTATAACACCATCCACCAGATCATCCACCGTGGTCTCTTCCCCTTTGCCGACTCTCAAGCTTCTAGTTCAACTTATCTTCTACTTTTATGGTAAACTAATATGCCTCCTCAATACTATTCATTTAAACCAAACTTAACTCCTCCTGAATGGTTGGTCTCAACCCATTAAGGTAATGAGATACTTTCTCCTTGCCATCTTTTGCATGGCTTGTTCTAATGAGAACTCAGTAGAACTCTTTTTTTTACTTCTTAACATTTCTTCCTTCTTGCTTCAACACTTGCATTTTCTCCAAAATATCAATTTCATAATTCACAAGAATTAATTATTCCTTCAATTTAGCTAGGTAAAAGCAAAACTCTATCTCACCCTTTTATAAAGGAAAAGACTAACAAAAGTATAATTATTCAACTTCAATGACATAAAACTAGTACTATTATTATTTAGAATTTAAAAATGAAGTAAACTAATAAAATTTGTATAAATGGATGAAGTTTAGCATTATTATTTTTAATGATTATTTAGAAGAAGAATTGATATATTTTTATAATTTTTAAAGTTGAGTTTTTAGTTGCCAAAAAATGTTGAAAATGAGGGGTCTGCTTGCCACTACAAAGCTATATAGAAATAAAAAATTTTCCATTTGATCTCAAATTATGTTATAGATGACATATATAGCTAGATCAATCAAAAATAAAAATTGGCTTTTTACCTAATTTTTTAAATTTATAACAATTTAAATTCTAACTCGCCTGAAATAGATAGTTTTCATCTCCCATCACATTTCTCAAAATAAATATATTCTAACCAAAAGAAAAATTATACATTTTGGAAGAGGACTCTCTCCTCTAGAACATAATATGTTTTTTAAATTTTTTTCATAAGATTTTTTTTTCTTTCTAAAAATCAACATCTTCTCGAGTGTTAAAAAATGTACTTGTAGTATTTTTTAAATTACAATATACTAGATCTAAGTAATACACTTTAAACTCTATTTGAGGATATTCCTATATTTGAGCTCTATAAAATGGTGTTTATAAGTTATTAGAAAAATATAATTAGAAAGGGGAAGATTTATTGAAATATTATTTTTTCTAAAATAAAATTATTTCTTTAGTAATTGGACACAAACTAGTACAAAACATATATTTTATAGACATTTTTCGATTGGAAAAGTGTGAGAACATATATCTACTTAGCAAGAAAGAATTTATATAGATCATATGTTTGAACAAAATTGATTTTTAGATAGAAATACTCAGATTTAGTTGTTATGATAAGTCATTAAAAAATGTGACACAACTTTGTGCTTTTACCCAATGACCATTCGATCCCATCTTGTTATCTTATCTTTCCCTCTTCTATTTCCTTCCAATTGAATCTTCTACCACCATGTCTTCACATAACCCTTCAATTTGATCTTCACAAACTTGACCCTATCAAGATCCTCAATATCTTCATACTTAAGATATTCTTCAAATTCATTGATCTAATCGATCAATTCCTTCAAGTTAAGATTTTCCAAGAATGTGGGAACCTCAAATTTAGATAATATCTTCATACTTCAAATATTATTCTAATTCATCAATCTAATCAATCAATTCCTTCAGGTTAAGATTTTTCAAGAATGTGGGAACCTCAAACTTAGATCTTTTTTCAATCTTCGAAGTGGCTGTAGAAATATTTTCTTCTTCTGGGTTCAAAACTTCCTCTTCTTCATGATCAATATGTCCTTCTCTTTCATCCTTATTCTTGCATCTTATGACAAGATTCATTCTTCTATGTTTTTTTTTTGGCAATGCTTGCATTTGTGTCTAGAGTGCTCAAAAACCATCATGTGGAATACCTCTAGCACCACACTCTCTTCATGGAGGCATTTTCACACTTATGCTAAAACTCTAGTGCAAACTACCCGATAATCGATAATATTTCTACATGCTAAGCCCAAGCCGCCATCTTGGAGCAAACTATCTCATAGTCTGTGATCCATTTACACACTCAGGAAATCCCACTCTCATACCACTTGATGAAGAGTGCTCCCTTTAATACCACAATACATAATAGAAATATAGAAACAACAACGAATCAAGAGAATGCAATATAGGCTTTGTATTATCTCGACAAGTGTGAAATTACATAATTCAAAATTATAATATGCAAACCCACATGGGTGTCTTCCTTACAATAGTTTGCAAGATAGAGTTACAACTATCACCTAGAATCACTCTAGACAACCTATGGGCCTTCCTTATATATGCATTGTTTAGCACCTGAGAAGTTTCTAGATACTAAGCCCTAACTCTTGAGCCCGACCAACCTCATATTATATTACCATATTATCCTTTATTACATATAAGTGGCTCAAGATAATTTACAAATTACGTTTTTGGATGTCCCAGTTTTGGAGACCAAAACTAACAAAGCATTGACCTGATGCACTATTATAACCCCTTTTTTCTAAAATGATAGCAAAATTGACCTTGTTTTGGAGCCATTTAGGCCTTCATCATTGAGCCTGAAGTTTCAATAGCCAAAATGCATGTTAGAAATCTACTATCAATTGCACTAATACATATGATATGACAATAAAGCTCATCTAGCAAAGTAGTATGTCTAAGATGAACCTCCACATATAACATTAGAACAATTTGACCATACAAGACCAACTTACTAAAATTATCAAGCTTGCACAAATAGTAACTCTACACAGGAATAACCCTTATTAAATATACAAGACTAGAAATAGAAATATTTTTGGGTGATGCAAGATTTCCCTTATAGCCAAGATGCTCCACATGTACATACCTCCACACTTCAAGAAAGCCTAAGAAAAACCTAACAAACCTAAAAACCCAATGTAAGACAATAGGAAGGTGCACACATGCATACCTCCTGAAGGTGTACATGTGTACGCCTTCCCTCACAAACTTGAACAAGTAAAACAAAACAAATGTTAAATGCTAAAGGTACTGTGCACACTTTTTGTGCTCACTAAACACAAATACAAGCTTAAGTTCCCCTAGTTGCCATGCATATTATGCATGTGCACACATTACTTGTGTGCACATGTGCACAAGTCCATAACTGTGCACAAAAGGCTACTCAAAGGCCATATAAGTGCATTGACACACTTGTAAGAGTGCACTAGTGAGCTATATTGCATTTTAGGGCATTTGAGGGGGATTTAACTATTTTGGTTCCATTTTGATTGATTTTCACTAGTTTTGAAGTCAATTAGGGTTTATTTTAGGTTAGATTTTAGCTTTTTGATTAATGTTGCCTTTTCTTGTTTATATAAGATGGCATCATCATCCTCTTAATGGAAGAAAAGATAGCCCTCAAACTATTTGTATTGATGTACCAAGGAGCACCAAGGAAATCCTAGTTTCAAGATTGGAATACTAAGATTAGAGGCATAGAACTCAGGCATATAGACTAGAACATGTTCCTTATGATTTGTAACAAACCTTAAGAATGATTTGCAATGGTATCAACACTAACCCATTTAAGCCTTGTTAACATGTTATCACATCCAACATCCGTCCAATCCTCAAAACTCATAATGAATCTTGCAATAAACTATGTGACCAAAGGGAAGGTCGTTAAGAGTGTTATAAGAGAGATAGTTCTGGACCTTCGAACAAGAAACATTGAGAAGGTATTCCATCTTCCTAGGACAGACCAATTTTTGAAGATAATCTATGATAGAGAATAGAAATGGCATCAAGAGAATGAAAAAGAGGGTAGAGAAATAATTCAATCTTCTTTCCTAATTGAGAAAACACCAGTGGGCCATAGAGTCAGCAAAGTGGACATGACAAGGGGATATAAAAAGGATTATATTGGATATGTAATTATGCTTTTGGGCAAAGTCACATGACTCCCTACAATAGGACACCTTCAAATTTGGATGGTCCACTTTACAAAAACCATCAAGACGATAAAGATGCCAAGATGCTCCTGCATCAGTTCATGTGTTATGAACTCATTTTATTTCATGTAATGTACACATTATAAATGTTTATATTTTCATTAAAGAACATAAATACATAAAATCGTATAAATAATTTGATATATGTACACATAAACTAGCATATTAAAAAAAATTATGTGCATATAATCACACAACATATAAAATAGATAATGTGCATGTAGTAAAACCTATATCATATAACATGTAAAATAGATAATGTCCATGTAATCATCAAATCACATGTCTTAAGGAGATCCATTTGGGGATGTTTTAATATAACTTTAATGAATTATATTTAATGGCATACCTTAAGGGGATATATTAACCTAGGATACTGGATTCAAACCATTCAAATCATTCAATCATCAAAGAATACATAAGAACATACATAGTCTTAGTGAATAGTTTTTCCCTTTACACATATATATACTCTAACAGCAAGCAAAACTACTCCACAACAAATGACTTCTCCAATAGAACTCTATGTGCTTAGAGGCACAACCCCCTCAAAAATAAATCTTGTAATGACTTCCTTTATTTTAAAAGAATGAAAAGAAATCTTTTCTTTTAACTAGAAAGAACTAAAGGCATTCAAAATAATTTTCCATAAACATGTAAAAGCGTTACTAAAAGGAAAAGAATTTCACAAATAAGTCATAATACTTATAAAGTGAAGAATCACACAAGCTGGTCAATTTATTGAACATAAAAAACTCAAGTACCATTCACAAAACTAATAAGAAAGTGATGCTACAACCAAGAATGCATTCCTTAAGAAACCAATCTAGATTATGAAGAACTGTTAGAGTTTGAGCAAGCCATAACACCACATGAGGAACCAACATATTCATCACCATCTTATATTAATTAACACAAAAATGACACCATCAAAAGTATTTTCTTTGATAGATTCTTAAGACTAACTATTGACCCCAACTTTACCGATTAAAATAGTATAAATAGTTTATCAGGGTCTTGAAGTAGTTTTGAAAACTAACTCTAATAGGATTTATTACTTACTAAAGTCTAAAACTAAATGACCTTAAAATTGATTAATAAACAAGAAACAACTATTGGTCGGAGGCCCCTAAATTTAATCTAATCACTAGCTATGTTGGTTAGATCAGCCTAATGTCCCAGGTCTATGGGGTTGTTTTCACCTGCCCATTTCCATTGTCTATAGGCCACTTAAAAAATTGATGATCTCCTTTTGTTGAGGTATTCCTAGTTGCTCTATTCTTAATTGTCATATGGTGATCACCCTATGAGCATGTTCCAACTTTTTATCTTGAATCATTAGATGATCATGTCATGGAATCTACTGAGGCCATAATAGAGAAGTTCATGACTGATACTTCTTTAACTTATTTCATGGCATTCAATTTGTCTTAATAGGCAGAACCTATACCCTTCAAGTCTTTATTTGGTTGATCCTCATTTACCATGATTTTAATATTGATACAATTGATGTCATTATCTAAGATTTACTTCATATATTCTAACTCTTTCACCAACTCTAGATACTCATCCAAGTACTAATCAATTACCAAATTTCACTGGTCTAGGTTAGTCCTAGACATATACATGAAATCAACATTTACATTGGTGTTTGTTTTTTCAGCTAGGAATTTATCTACTCTATACTCTTGAACCTCAGTGATATGGACGATAATCTCATCCCATTTCTCTTTCTCTACCTCCCAAGTGCTCATCTTTGATTCTAGATCAACTATCATCTAGTTGTCTCTAGTATTTTTTTCCAGCGAGGTCAAAGATATAATTATCCTTGCAAGAGATAAAAAATTCATTCCATTCATCAAATGTGTGAGAGACTGGTGTGTCTCTTTTTACCTAGTCAATTAAATGTTGGTTTTTTGTAGAAGTGATATTGACCACAAAAATGGTGTTAGGAGGTGCTTCAGGCTTAACATTTTTCCATGTATGGATATATTATGCCAATAAATAGATAGACTAATTTAGCACCTTCTTTTGGTTCCAATATTTCCAAATTTAGCTAGTGACCCTTTGCATGACTAACATATAGGATCTTCATATCATTGGCTCTAGATGTTGATGCAACAACAGTCTTCTCTACTATATAAAAATGGGGCATAATATCATCAAGGCTTTTATCTATAGTAATTTTATACAAATTAGCTACCTATTCTCATGTTTTCTCATCCACTTCTAACTGAGTTTCTATCTTGGGATCTTTGCCTTTAGGCATTTTTCCTAGGTATTTTCCCAGCATGTCTTCTACTGAAAATTTAGTAGGACTATGATCATTTTCATACTTATAAATAAATCAAACTAGTTCAATGTAGAAGAGACACTCTTTGGTGGAGGGGTCTGAAAGACAAGGGAAATCAAAACAACCAATGAGCTTAACCTATTAGCTCCATCCACAACTTGCTAGTTTCTTTGATTCATGGCTTCAACTAAATTTTCAATAGTAGATTCAACCACACCTTCAATTTCAATAGGCTCCTTATTTGTATTAACTTTAGTGGCTTGTTGATCTTGTTTTCTTTGAGTGCATGAATGAGTACACCTATATGGGGGCAAAGATTGAACTGCATTCTAAACAATTGATTCAGTTTTAGGTTTATGGTTCAAAATACCTGCAAAAAAAAAAACATGTGACAACATTATTAGTACAATGAATGGGAAATGTTGGTTTGGAATTGGTAGAGCCTTTTTAAATATTTGATTCAACCTATCTCAACTTGTATTTCTTTTTATCTTCTAGTCTCTTCTTAGTTCTTTTAATGATAGGAAGAGTCCTATCTTGAAGATTTCTTCCTCGGGTAAATCTCAGTCTAGCTTGGGTATGGGAAAAGCTTCTACCTATTTAGTGTAAAAAGGGTCTACCACTTCTTCATGTTCATGTTCCTCAACGTCTGTAACATCCATGCATAACTTGATTTCTTTGATCTATTTCAATGTAAACCTGGGCCACCACCTTCTTCTCACTTCATATCCTTCTTCTCAATTATCCCCGAAATCCTCCATTTGAGGCACATACAGAAAAGAGTAGTGCAATTTAAAGTGAAACTTTGTGAAACCTTTTTTTTGGTGTAAATAAATATTTACTTATTACACTTACTTAAGTTTACTTAGGTTAATTCATTATTTAATTTTTTTGCATTATTTTATTATTATTTTAGGTGAGACACTTAGGAGTTTGTGTACTCTCATTGAGTTACCCAACTCTAATTATGCACATGGTGTCTACAACATAGGAGTATGCATCATTCACTAAGTTGTCATGTTGACAACACAGCTATCCGCACTCCTCATTTCGCACATGTTGTCTATGCCACTAATTTGCATGTCACACCATTGTAGGCTTATCCTCACATCATCACACTTAATCCCATTGTCAATGGAGGATAAGCCATATTTGGTGGACATGTACCTGGTTGTATGACTTATCATGATGCTAACTTCTATGCATTCTAGAAGCTCTCTTAAGGGCTTTATATTCAAGCACTCATAGTGTACTCTCAAGCTGGCATATTGAATGAATATCATCATTCTGATCATACTCTATCTATTTTGGTCTACTGTGTGCTTGTGTTGAGTTCTTTAGTTCTTGGGTGAATTCTGGCCTAAGCAAAATTCTTACATGTTATCAAAGCTAAGGGAGATTCTCTACACGTAGCCGTTTGAGACCGTTCATGCTTCAGCACCTCGACCTAAATTTGGAGGATCTGCAAAAATCAAGAGCATCTAGACCCAAATTTGACCTCGCCATTACATCCAGTGTGTCGATTCAATGAAGATCAACTATAAATTTGCCTATCTTGGGTGAAAGTTGATTGTGAGGCAAATTTTTTTTGCAGATCGAAACCTTGTGGCCCCAATTTGTAGTTCGGGTATAGTCATTTTATTGATCTGATTTTTTTAGATCTGCCTTTAATTTATTCTCTGCAAATTAGTTTTCCATCTAGGTATTTTCAAAATTTCTCAGAATTATAGTCTAGTAGAGAAATTTTTTTTGCCGAATCGGGCAGTGACACCCCGGCTCAGCTCTTTGTATTTGGTGGAATTTTGGATTTTATTATTCATAGGGCATTTATAATTAAATTCAGGCCAAATATGCATTGGTCGTACTGCAAATCTGAGCACAACAAGCTGTACTACATTAAATCCACCAAATTTGGCATATAATACTATTTATAGGTGGCCAATCCATTTTTTGGCATCTCCACTGGCGAGAACCCTACATCTGGCTAGCTTCTCTTTGCTTGAAATTCACGGCCTTCACTATTTAAAGTGAACACAATATTTTCTCCCCACCAATGTGGGATTAATTCCCATAGATCGGTGCTGACAAAATAATCCAGCAGCTTAGTTCACATATTTTAGAGTCCTGTGGGAATCTCAGTGCATAATATGACAACCTGCGCCATTTGTACCCTATCTATGCAGAAATACACAATTCGCTCAAAAGACTCTACAACCTACACTTTTTCAGACTTACTAATGGACACATGGCATCAACACTTCATCCTAGCTCAATGCCACACGACGTCATTCCATTCGCCCATGCGGCAACCCTGGCTCACTGTACACACATGACTGACACGTAGAACCTAGTCAGCATATTGTAGAATACAGTCATCATCCAACTTGGCTGCCATGTTGGTTTCTTCCATGTCAATTCATATAGTATGGAATTATGCCATGTCACATGGCCATATAGTGATGTCATCGTTCATACATGCTAACATCATCCGAATACAATATTGATGTCATCATTTTGCTAACTTAAATTTGATGCCAATCTGGATGTCATTTTAGGGTGATTTACAACTGCTACAATGGTCATATGACCATCAAATTTAACCCTCTCATTCGCTGATGCAACCCCTCTCTAGATTCATTTTGGTTGTTGTAGTTCGACTTCGAGAGGCCATAACTCAGACATCCAGACTCCAAATCAAGTGCAATTTTTTTTGAAATTGGGTAGAATTTTCTAAATTTTATAATGGTGCAGCTATTTTTTGGTTTTGGTTTAAGGATTTTTTAGAAATTGCATTTTTTGGTGATTATACTACATAATCTTGCATTTTACAACTTCAAATGCTCCGTACGGGCACATCTGGAGTCGAAAACAAGTTTCATTTTTTTTGAAAGTATATTATTTTTCATCTACTTTCCAAATCTACTATTAGATTGTAGGGTTGTGTGGAAAAAAGTGTCACTTTTAGCAATAGGGCCTTTCTTTGCTTTGTAATGCTTTAGTATTGTAGCATATTATAAAGTTCCAAATTTGTATATCATATAGAAGTTGTAACAAGAAAAATCAAAAGTCCATAAAGGCCAAAATTGGCAACTGGCCCATTGTAATCACATAATCACACTACTGATAAAGTGCCCAAAGCATCTATTTTGGGGGGGTTTCTTGATTTAGTGAAGGGGGGGCGGTGGGGGAGGGGTGTTCTTGGTGTTGTGTTCTCTCTTTTCTACACTTTCATTTCATTTTCTACATTATGGGAAACTTTAAGTTTCCTAATTTAATTCCTCATAACTATGCTACGTGGTCAACCAAAATGTGGTATCACTTAATGCATAATGGAGTTTCTCAATATGTAGATGGTACTCTTTCTAAACCAGCAGGTGATAATGTATCAGCAAGTGATAGTTTAGCTTGGGTAGCAATGGATAGGAAAGCCCTAGGTGATATATGTTTGGGGGTAGATGATAAGATCATGTATCAAATCAAGAAGTGTTCTACATCCAAGGAAGCTTGGAATACCCTCGAAAGCCTTTATGGTAAAGTGTCTAAAGAGGATGTGTTCAAAATTGAAGATGAGCTTGTTTCCTTAGACCCTAAGTCATATGACTCCATCCAGGATTTCATCATCAAGGTGAATGAACTAAGGATGAAGCTTACTGATTGTGGGAGTTCTATCAAAGATGACAAACTGATCTATCTCATACATAACAAGCTACCATCAAAGTATTCCACATTTGTATCTTCTTTGAACACCTCAAAGACTACTTTAGGGTCTTCCTACAAGAAAGTCACTTTTGATGAATATGCTAAACTGTTTGATGATGAAGAAAAAAAGTTGAAGTCGATGGGGATTCTCAAATCACCTCAGTCCAAAGAATTGGTGGCCAATGAGGGTTCTCAACATTCAGCAAGACAACCTTCAAGTAGAGGAAAGGGTATGAAGAAGTGGAAGAAAGACAAATCTGAGGATGCAAAAAAGAAAACACCATAATCTAATCAACAAGGCAATTCCTTGACTTCTAACAAGAAGGACAACAACAATAAGGAGAAGAAGAAGTGTGCTTATTGCAAGAAAATGGGTCATGAAGAGCATGAGTGTTATCTTAAAAATATTGATGAGTTGACCAACATCATGAAGAAACATAATGTTCCATTGTGTAATGCTTACAAGGAGAAAGGGTCTTCTTTAGATTCAAAGGGAAAAGAGCAAGCACTCATGGAAAATTCAAACTCTTCAAAGGAATGGATATTTGACTTAGATGCCTCATATCATATGGGTTCTTCAAAGGAGTATTTCTCTTCATTGAATCAGTCCAAGGTACCAAACATCTTCATGGGAAATGATAGTAAAATGGTAGTTGAAGGAAAAGGAAATGTGGAGATGGAAAATTGAGAGTTTCAAGAGGTTCTCTATGTTCCAAACCTAAGTTCAAATCTCCTCTCAATCTACCAAATCACTCACCTTGGAGATGGACATAGAGTTGAGTTCCTTCTAGACTCAATAAAGGTGCACAATCTTAAAGATGATTCCTTGGTTGCAATAGGGAAAGTGAATCATAACAAGAGGTTGTGCTCTTTCTCTCATTTTGTACCCAAGTCTCCTTCAAAGGCTTTCTTGTCTCAATCCAATTCAAACATACAATTATGGCATGAGCAGTATGGTCATCTTGACTTTCGCTATCTTCAGCAACTTTGCACAAATCGAATGGTGAAAGGTCTACCTCAAATCAACTTTTCTAAGGTGAATGTTCAACAGATTCAGTGGATATGCATCTAGAGGGGAAGTTACAAAGAGGGAAGTCTTCAAGAGCACCTAGTGTTCTACAGATGGTTCACATAGTATTAGCAGGTCCTTTTCCATTCATCCAGGGTTGCTACATACTCACTTTTGTTGATGATTTTTCAAGGTTCACTTGGGTCTACTTTCTTCATAATAAGAATGAAGTGTTGGACAAGTTTCTAGACTTCAAGGCTCGTGTAGAATGGAAATCCAGAAAGGGCATCAAAGTACTTTGCATGGAAAATGGAAACATGGATGTGAATAGAAGGCTTAAGGACTTTTGCAAACATGAGGGAATTGATCTTTAGACTCCGCCAACATTTAGTCCACATAAGACACATATTACAGCTTTGAGGATCTGAACTCTTAAGTCTATGGCAAGTTGCATGATTCATGCGAAGTCTCTAGATCCATCATTAGAAGTCAAAGCAATCTCTTGTGCCACTCACATTCTTAATCGTTCTCCTCATCTAGCCTTAGATGGAAAAACTCTTTTGAGGCATGGTACAATAGAAAACCTATTATGACACACTTTAGAGTCTTTGGTTGTCTTGCATGAGCAAAGATATCTTCCAAGGGATGCAAGGCATAGTCATCTTGGCCTTGTACCTTCATTGGTTATGAAGACAATGTGAAGGCATATAGACTTCTAGCCCCTGAGACACATTAGATATTTGTGGGGAAGGATGTATACTTTGAGGAAAGTTCACCATGCTTGTCCTCTACTCCTCTCCGCACATCATACAATTTGGAAATTGATAGTGATTTTAGCAATAGTGTTTCAACAGATTCAGACATGTGGGGTTCTATCGACAATTGCAGCAAGAGGTCACTTTATCAGTTTAGTCCACATGCATACATCACCATAGTGATAGGTCCAAAACAACAAGGTACATCCAGTCTTCTAGATACATGTTTAATGATAGATTTGAGAGATAGTATTGATGATCCGCCTCTTCTTCTTGATGCAGAATCACCTTCTTTAGTTGTCACAAGGGCTCCATCTGACTCTCTTGCTCATTCTCTACATGATTGATCATTACAATTTGATGTGATTATGGATACTTATGATCAGCAGTTGCAGCAGGGTTCTTCATCAGTTGTAGAGATAGACAGTTCTTTGGGACAGGTTCTTCAACAAGTTGAGCAGGTTTTAGAGACATCACTTATCCATGGGATTCTTTCCACACACAGTGGAAGCATCTCATTTGTAGCTTTGGAATTGTTTCTTCCTAAGGGGAGGAACACCATTCTGTAGTCTTGGATCATCTTCTTCATCAGAGCATTCACTGTTCAACATTCTTCTTTGGGGGGGAGGGGGGGCATCCTGTCTCTCTTTCTCTTCTCATCATTCTCCTATGTATATACTGGATATATGCCGTAATGGGGGGGTCTTGATTACCCCATCCATCCGTACATCATTTTATCTCTCTTTTTGGGGGAGGGTTTTTCCCATGAGGTTTTCCCTCTTTTGCCACTTTATGAGAGATTGCATATCATTATGTACATGGGTACCTAACATGGCCTAGTAGCTAGGACCCATTTTGCATTGAATCTTAGATTTCATAAGCTTAAGGGCATTCCCCTAAGTTGCACTTAAGGGGGGGTGTTGGTGTAAATAAGCATTTACTTATTACACTTACTTAAGTTTACTTAGGTTAATGCATTATTTAATTATTTTGCATTATTTTATTATTATTTTAGGTGAGACACTTAGGAGTTTGTGTACTCTCATTGAGTTACACAACTCTAATTATGCACATGGTGTCTACAACATAGGAGTATGCATCATTCACTGAGTTTTCATGTTGCCAACACAGTTATCCACACTCCTCATTTAGCACTTGTCTACACCACTGATTTGCATGCTACACCATTGTAGGCTTATCCTCACATCATCGCACTTAATCCCATGCTTAATGGAGGATAACCCATATCTGGTGGACATGTGCCTAGTTTTATGACTTATCATGATGCTAACTTCTATGCATTCTAGAAGCTCTTTTGAGGCCTTTATATTTAGGCACTCCTAGTGTACTCTCAAGCTGGCATATTGAATGAATATCGTCATTTTGATCATACTCTATCTATTTTGGTCTACTGTGTGCTTGTGTTGAGTTCTTTAGTTCTTGGGAGAATTCTGGCCTGAGCCAAATTCTTACACTTTTCAATCAAATCCAAAGCTAGCAAAGTAAGTTGCCAAGTTCAACATCTTCAATTCATCCTTAAGACCAAGTGATTCTTTGATGCTTCTACATTAATAGTGGCCAAGCTCAATTGGAAAGGTATAGCTAGAGCCACTTCTAGCCTTACATCTTTTATCTACCTAGAAACTACAAACAATATGTAGCAATCTAGACAAAATCTAGGTAGCTTTAGGGGTTTACCTTCATACCCCTTGACCCTTATGTATGTGAATCGGGAGAATTGGGAAAGGAAGCCACTATACATAGTAATGAGATGAGGTTCTTCTTCTATCAACCTTTTGTGTACTTTACCTTGGAGTTCAAAAACCTATTGGGCAAGGAAGGTGTCATGTGCCCTTTTAAAGTCTTTGAGATTCTTCTTTTTCTACAATAAAGGGAAATAACCATAGATTGGCATGTTGTTTACCCAACCTTGGTTAGGAAAGCCTTCCCTCTCTTTAAAACATGTGAGAATATATAATAAATAAGAGGGCATGTAGAAACCAGAAACTTTAGACATCTACAAAAGATCTTCATGCAATCTATTGGCTACAATCTCAACCCAGACAATATATTTCCCCTTACTTAGAATAGTTTGAACAAAGAAATTCATCCATTTTTTCTAGAACAATGCATTCTTATTTTCCTTAACTCTATTTAGAAGAGTTGTTATATCCTTAACTTTAGAGATCATCTGCACATGTGTCGGGGATAAGGAAAAGGAGAACCAATTTTCTTGGGTTTAAGAAACTCATTTATAGTAATGGTGTTATTAAATTTGTTGGTATCAATGGTGAATTGAGTGTTACATAGGATAATGTTCTAGTATTCATATTCTTCATAGGGAGGGATCCTCAAGACACACCCTTACTATGAATCTATTTACATATACCAAGAATTCACTTATGTGTCTTCTGATACACCTTTTGGTTGCATCATACTTATTTCTACACTCTAAGAGAACTTCTAGAAAAGGGGTAACTTCAAGAAATCCTATAGCCTATACTAACACACTCATGGATACTTTTTTAACATTTGACCTAGGTATAGGTTTTTATAACCTTGACACTAGTTTTTCCATGTCTTCATTAATAAGGATTGCATCTCCTAGTTCAAGTAAGAAATTGGTTAGGATTGTGGTAATTTTCTCTTTGGACAACTTAGGGTGAAAGGTGACCATGACTAAGCTACAGATTTGAGTTACATCCACATAAAAAAGATAAAATAAAAGAGAAATAGAAGAGCTTATTTTATCCTTAAGAATAAAATAGTAGTTGATAGGATTAGAATGAGACTCACTGAGAGGAATGCATAAAAAATATCCAATTGCAAAAGGTTAACTTGTAGACTCCTTGTATCTAAAGGAAAAACCACGATGCTTACCTCATGCCATCATGGTAGAATGAGAAAATAGGGAAACTTTTAATAGTTTAAACAAGGGAATACATCGTAGAGAGATAGGAAAAATGCCAAATTGATAGGAATTCTCAATCAGTAATGACTATCACCTAACCTCACACATACAAAGTTTTTCTCCACCACCCTTTGTACCAATGAACAATCAATATGTGCCTTTTCTTTCTTTTCAAGAAATATTTTATGATCTTTGTACTGCCAATGGTCATTGCTCATAAAGCTTTCAGACTAATGAATCTTAAACTCTTGAACCTTGAATAATGGTTCAAGGTTCAAGTTCAACAACCCTAAAATGTGAGGACATGATGATCATATACTTGATTCAACATGGCTAGATAAATTAGCTACAATAAACTTTGAACTTAAACTATGTAATGGTTCAAACTTCAACTTTGAGGAAGAACACCAAAATCCAACTCACACCATAGGCCATGTCAAGACTTTTAACAACACACGGGTTGAACCTTTGAACTTAACATTGAACTAGTGGTTCCAATGGTTCAAGAGGTTAAGATCCAAGTTCGAGTTCAAGAGATAAACTAACATGGTACTAAGTATGACAAATAGGGTGGTGATATAACCAAGGCTTTTTTGAACCTTTGAACCTTGAACTAAGAGGTTCAAGTTCAACTTTTAGACCATGGTGAAGACTAGGTATGAAAAATTAAAATAGGCATAAGAAGGCCAAGACCAAATTATGGGGTAGTATAGGGATCCAAGGTACTCCCATGTTTCCAAATGGTGGAGTATATTGGTCTAAGGTACTACCATCTTTCATATAGCTAGAAAACTATAGAATATTATAAGGGAGGTTGTGGGATGGAATAAATCATCCTTTGGAGATATTTTCAAGAAGGAAATAGAAGAAAAATTAGAAGAGATTCAAGAGGGTATGGCAAAGGGTGACCCCTCTCTTTTTACCCATGAGAAAGAGCAGGATTCACAAAGGAGATAAAAGTTAGTCATAGGTAGAGAAGAATATTTTTGGAAACAAATATCCAAGGTATAGTGGCATACTGAAGGTGATAGAAATATAACATTCTTCCATAGGTTGGCCTTTAAACACAAGAAGAGAAAAACTAAATTCATAAGCTCTTTCACAATAGCAATATTTTTTTACTAATGAGGTGGATATTGAAACTTCAAGCACTAGGTACTTCCAATGAATTTATAAATCTCTATGACTTAGGTGAAACATTATATAGATGAAGCCCTTCTTGGTGTCATTAACTGAATGGTCAATCATAGCATGAATAAAGATTTGAGTAGAAGAGTTTTTGAAGACTGAGTTAGAGAGGAACTGTTTGCAAGGGCAACATTTAAAGACCTAGGACCAGATGACATTCCTTTAAAAATTGAAAAATAAATTATAACTGCAATGGGTATAACTATGAAGTGCACACAAACTAGGTTCATAAAAAGAGTATGAATGTTAATGATTTGTATCAGAATCAAAACTAATTTTTTCTAGATAAAGGCCTCCTATTAAGTCCATCTTCATAACCTTGAATAATTCTAAATGAGCTAATTTAGTAAAATATATCTCTACAATTGATTGTGCTCTACAATCAAAGTGACACAATTAAGATAGTAATATTTTATCAAAATGGGCTTTAAAAACAAATAATTTAAAAGGTTAAAAATGAAGTTAAAAATTGTTTCACTATTAGTACATGTGTGATAGACTATTGAAAGTATCTCTGATGAAACTTGAAAATATCTATAACAAAAATCTATCAAAATTATTGGACCGCTAAGATTTCTTCCCTGATAAGACCAAAAACATTGCCTTTTTTTAATAATTACTTGCATGTGTGGGAATTTGATTAACTTCCACTGAATCATTTTGCTTGGGAGGTTTGACTTAGCCAACTCACTGGAAGCATTGATTTTGACTGCCCTAGGATGTGGTACCCCATTTACTGAGCAATCTATTTTCTTTTTGTCAATGTCTAGGAAGCTTCTACCCATTAGACATAATGGATATTAATTTGTTATTAAAATAGCACATTAAAATTCTAAGCTATTTTGCAATGTCTATAGAATTTAGTTTTCATCCGTTTTGTCCTATTTTAATTGTACAATAAACCATTATTGTGTACATGAATTTATTTATTTTATTAAAATAAATTTGAAGTCTATATATATTACTTACCAAATAAAAAGGAGAAGGAGATTATAAATAATAATAGTAAGTGTTATTTTATTTAAATTTATGTTTTGGATAAAGTTATTTTTAATCTAACTTAGACAAAAAAAAAAAATTACTTATAAATTATAAAGACTTATAATACTTTGTAATTTTTCAAAAAAAAATTTATATTATAAATCGTGGGATAAAAAAGGTACATCAAAAAGGAGGGAGGCAGAGCCTCAACCAACTAATCAAAAAATAGAAAAAGAAATAGTCCACCAAGAGGGACTGCTATCCAAAATACAAATACATCAGAGTAATACAAAGAGAAAGGTGAGCCAGAGTCATAGAAAATGGAAAGCTACAGGATAGCATCTTCAAACTTATTGATCTAGGATGTCCAACCAAGGGGTCCCTCCATCCATATGGCTTTTTTCTGATTCAGCAGCTGGTGAAAGATGTGGAGATTATTCGCAGAGGGGTTCTTGTTGTTCTTGATCTCTTGCATGAGTTTGGCAAGGGCTTCATCAAACGCCACCTGATTGTCTATTATACTAGCTAGCTCGTAATCATTCTGCATCTCGTAGATAAACATGGTAGCCTGACCATCCCTCAGAAATCTAAACAACTTCCTTTTTTCCATATTCAACACTCAGCAAACCTGTGAAGTAATTTTAAAATGAATGAGATTTCTATGAAATCCAGTAAGAGATCTAGTAAAACCTTGGAACTTAGCATCATTTCTAAATTTCCATATATGCCAAAGGATGAGCGATGAGAGAATTTGCCAGAACAAATTAGCATCTTTTCTAAGGCCCTCAATAAAACCAGAAATAATATCCAAAGTGTAAACATAATGAGTGACGCATATACCAAACATGAGCTAGATTTCTCTAGCAAAAGAGCAATAAAAAAATATGTCTCATAGTCTCAGGAACTCTGCAGATAGAACAAATATCAAGATTAGCATGCTGGTTTCTTATGGGGAGTCTGTCCAGCAGGAGTTGCCACTTAAAACATTGAATTTTAGGCTGAATAGGAGCTTTCCAGAGTTTATCAAAAAATTTATGCCAGTCTGAGGAGGTAAAGGAGTAGTACCAAATGACATTAAGATGGTGGAAAATAGAGCTATCATGATTAAGAAATCTATAAATATGTTTAGCTTTGACAGAGGTGAGGAGAGTACCATCTTGCCATCTAAAGGAGAGAAATCAGTGAGAATCCACATCAGTAGTATGGGGAAGATTAAGTTGAGAACAAGCAATTTTGATAAGATTGTAAGTACGCTTATGAGAAGCAGGAAGATCATATTGATTGGCAAGGACATCCCAGCTGATGAGCTGATTGTTCTCAAGGATGTCCATGATATATTTAACACCTTCCTTGGCCCAAAATCTAGCCGAACAACCTTTGGTCAAAGCAAGAGGTTTTCCCTGATGGAGAAGATTCCACCATAATGATCGCTCACCATGAAGAGTATAGTGATAGTCAAAGGCTAAGTTATCAATATGGTGGCGAATGTTCTCCCACACTTTCCAAATGGAACGAAAAACCCAAGATCCCTGCACAGAAACGTGGAATTTGCCAAAAATCAGATCACTAAGGGGCAGATGTTTCCATGATTTAGCAGGTTTAGGAACACCATTTTGAATGTTACTTCTGACAAGCACTTTCCAGGGCTCATTACCAACAAGAAATTGAAGGATCCATTTAGAGGCAAGAGCCATTCCCTGAAGTTTGAGATCTTTCAAACCAATCCCACCAAGACCTTTCTCTAGATGGCACCAAGCCCACTTAACAGAATGGGCTTTCTTAGTACCTTTGCCATCCGACGAAAGAAAATGTCTGATGGCCTTCTGAATTTCCAAAATCTGATAGTTACTAAACATCCAAACAGAAGAGTAGTAGATGCTATAGAAGGAGAGAATCTTCTGGCAAACCTAAACTCTCCTAGCAAGGGAGAGGATCCTATGATTCCATTTATTAAGTTTTCTAAAGATTTTTCCTTTTATCCATAACCACATATCCTTAAGGGAAGGGCTCACAGAAAAGGGGATATCAAGATACCTAACAATCTTGTTAGGTCCTCCCCAAGAATAACCAAATTGAGAAAGTTAGTCCGAAGGAAGATCATTCCATCCTAACAAAATGGATTTAGAGCTGGAGATACGAGTTCCAGAAGCTTTACCAAACATATCAAGTTTATTGCAAAGGCAAATGAAGTTATCCAGGCTGAGCTCCAAGAATAGAGAGTTGTCATCAGCAAATTGAATATTAAGAAGCTTAGAGTCAATAGGAAGAGTGATACCACACACTTAGGGGAAATGATGTCATCTTTGAGGATATAATAAAGAGCATCAGAAGCAATAACAAATAGAATAGGGGCAAGCAGGCACCCCTGCCGAATGGACCGAGACAGAGAAATATGATTGGATAGGATACCATTAACATCAATCATGGCAGAAGCATCTTTTAGAAGAATTTGAATATATTTACAAAAAATATTAGGGAATCCAAAAGCTTTTAACATCATCAAGATGAAGTCCCATTCAACTCTGTCATAAGCCTTTTCAAAATTTTAAAGTAAATAATCAATTTTAATCATTTAAAAGGATTTTTTTATTAAATAAAGTTAAAGTATCTAATAATGATTTTTCCCATGTTGTATTATATTTAGGTAAGAATTAATTTTATTTTACTAGAAACATTTAGAAAAAAATATAAATGTAAAAGATCATACAAACGTATAGCTTACAATTTAATCTATAGCAGTAGGTGGATAATAACATAAGCATATTAAATAAAAATAAAGAAATCACTTGTTTTAAATTTACTGCTATTAAATAATCCAATTTTCAATCTCATATAAAGTAAAAAAATTAAATTTTTTAAATATAAAAAATTCAAATAAATAGAAATCATTATTTATATAAAATTTTTATTTTAAAATGATTTAGTTAAGATATTTGTTTTTCTTAAATGCCAACTATAAAATTCAACTTAACTAAGTAAGTATTAAATAATCCATTTTTAGTCAATGTCTAGGAAGTGTCTACCCATCAAACATAATGGATATTAATTTGTTATTAAATACTACATTAAATCTCTAAGCTATTTGTGTATAAACTATTTTATACAACCATTCTATCAGCTGCATAGCCATTTCACAATCTCTATAGCATTTAGTTTTCATCCATTTTATCCTATTTTAATTGTACACTAAACCATTATTGTGTACAGGAATTTATTTATTTTATTAAAATAAATTTGGAGTCTATATATATTACTTACCAAATAAAAACAATAAGCCGATTATAAATAATAATAGTAAGTGTTATTTTATTTAAATTTATGTTTTGGATAAAACTACTTTTAATCTAAATTAGACAAAAAAAATTACTTATATATTATAAAGACTTATAGTACTTTGTAATTTAATTTTTTTTTAAAGAAAATAATCAATTTTAATGATTTAAAAGGTATTTTTTATTAAATAAAGTTAAAGTATCTAATAATGATTTTCCTCATGTTGTGTTATATTTAGGTAAGAATTAATTTTATTTTACTAGAAACAAATATATAATATTTTATTATTATATTTTAGAAAAAATATAAATGTAAAAGATCATACAAACATGTAGTTTACAATTTAACTTATAATGGTGGGTGGATAATAACATAATGTTAAAAATTAATAATTAGCATATTAAATAAAAAACAAAGAAATCACTTGTTTCAAATATACTAGTATTAAATAATCCATTTTTCAGTCTCAGATAAAGTAAAAATTTAAATTTTTTTAAAATATAAAAAATTCAAATAAATAGAAATCATTATTTATAAAAATAAAATAATTTTTAAAAAATGATTTAGTTAAGATATTTGTTTTTCTTAAATGCCAATTATAAAATTCAACTTAACAAAGTATGGAGAACTTACATTTATTACAATTTAATTTTTAATATTAAATAAATGAAATCTTATTTCTATTCCATTACTTTTACATCAATAAAATACTTATTTTACCATTTTTATAAATTATGTACTTCATTAACAAATCTCTGTCTTCACAATAACGCTTAAGTTTGAGCAAACGTAATGAAATAGAGATTAATGGTGAAGGCAAATCAAAGGCAAATCTAAATGGTTAAATAGTTTAGCAAGATCCGCATTGTTTGACACACTTGAAGTCAAAGCTTTGACTATGTTGGTTAAGTTGGGCACACGCTAAATAGCCAAAAATTTGCACTCAGCTAGATAGTGCCTTTTTCCATCCATGGCCACCCATACATGCCATAGTCGCATCAAATCATACACAAATAGAGGTACTCCATTTTGAGAGCACAAGTAAAAGATTTATCTTTTCTATAAAATAAATTAAACTTTCTCAACATTTTTATTCTTAACAGCGATTTTGTATTTTTTAAATGTGAAAGCTCTATTTTTGGTTTTTTAATAAAATATTTTTATAATTTAAATAATTTTTATAAACTTAATTTATAGTTTATGATGTCAACAAGAAAAGGCATATTCTTTTTTATTTTATATATTATAAAGTTGTTTTGTATTTATTGGAACATTTGTACTAATCATATAAATAGTTTAAATATAAATTATATGATTAATTATTTTGGAAAGTAGTTTAGAGAGATCTATGAAGGATGAGCTCTATTAGGGTTTGTATGGCCTCCGTCTGAATCCTTGCTAGTTTCCACTATTTGTCATACCGCATTTACTATAGGAATACTTTCATTTGTAATGAGTCTAACTATCTCCAGCCCAACAGTTGATGCTAGTGTTGGAGTTGCTGCTACTATTGGAGATAATGGCTCCATTGACCAAATGCCTACTCATGTTTGTTCCCAAAGTGTTGCACAAGGTAATTCCTCTCCTAATATTATTTTGAATGCCAAGTTGTTTGATAGTGCATGCACCTGGTTAGAACAACAAACCCTTATTGGATATTTTGTGGGTCATACTCCTTCTGAAAGCATGCTGCGAGAATGGGTTTCCAAGGTTTGGACACCTCAGGGTGTTCACCTTGAAGGCATTCAAAGCCTTACCAAAGGCTTTTTTCTTTTGCACTTTAGCAATGTAGGCCAAGTTGAACATGTTTTTGTGTGAGGCCCTTAGACTGTAAGGTCCTCATTCCTGGTTTTTCAATGCTAGTTGTGAGATATTACTATCTTTGATGTTCAGAAACTTAAGGTACCCATTTGGGTGGAGTTGCTAGGGCTTCCCATTCCTTGCTGATCTTTTTTACCTGCTATTGTGAAAATGGTTGGCATGGTTGTTTTCCTTGAACTACACAAGTTTTTCAATTCTTATCCCTAACGTAGGGTTTGTGTTGAGGTTGACCTCTCCAAGGACCTCAAACATACATTGGATATAAAACTAGGTGGTGCCACCTTTACTCAGAAAGTGCTTTACCTTAACCTTCGAAATACCTACTACTAGTGCTAGTCCACTGATCAAAAGATTAGGGATTGTCTCTTGTTGGACCATAATTGTCCTTCTACCTTAAAAACCAAGCTTGCTCCAACTGACATGAACGATGAATGGACTATGGTGGTGAAAAAAAGAAAAGGTTCAACTAAGACTAAGGCAAGCTCTGTGCCTATGGATCATGGTAAATCTAGCTCAAGCCAGATACCCATAGAATCCCCCATTCCATTTCTCCCTCCACCTCCTATTTCAAACCCTAGAGGCTAGGCGAAAATGGGTGTCCATACACTAGATTCGCACACTCTATGCACTCAAGCATTGCAAGTGGTGTCGATGATTGCCTAGTAAAAGTTACATCGGTGTCACAACCTAGATGGCTGTGATCTATTTTTTGACAATGTGGTGAAGCTTCGAAGGGTCATTGCTATTGATTACCCCTCTTTTGAGCTTGCCTATTTTTTGTGCAACAACTTCTGCTCTCTTGGGGACATGGATGACATGCAAGTTGGATAACTATGAGTTGCATGTCATGGAATGTGTAGGGGCTAACACACATCCATAGAAAATATTATATGTGTGATATTGAACATCAGTTTGATCTTGATGTGCTTTGCCTCCAAGAAGTTAAAGTTGCTAGGTTCCTTCTTACCTCAGCCTGTCATGTTATTTGGCTGGATAGTGCCATTTACTTTGCTCAGCATGAAGCTAGTCGAGGTGGTGTTGTTACTCTTCTCTCCCCTCATTGAGTTTCCTCTATTGTTTTGCATGGTTCTAACCCTTGCACAGGGTGGTTTGGATTTTTTTGTCTTTTTAGAATCATTCTTTTGGTATTGTTAACATTTATGCTCCCACTGATGTTGTTGAGTGTTCACACTTGTGATGTTGGTTGGTGGATCATTTGGTACCTGTGACATGGGTTTTTTTATGGTGACTTCAATATGGTTGAGCTGGCCTCTGATAAGGAAGGCCTTCTAGTCTTTAGATGGGAAGCTAGTGAATAGGAGGCCTAGTTTTACATGCATAACAAATTAGGACTTTTTGATCCTAATGTTACTTATCACTGCCCTAATGGGATTTGGCACACTTGGTCCAATTTTTGAGCTAGATTTGACAGAGTTTTTTAAAGACTTGATAGTGCTATGATTTATGCATAGTCCTTTTTTTAAAATTTTCTCAAAAGCATAACTTGCATGTCATTCGTTTGCCTGATGTGACATCGTCAAATCACTCCCCCATCCTATTTTCCATCACCTGGAAATCATCTCAACCTTGCCCAAATAAAATCTACTTTTAAATCAACATATCTTTGTTGTCCCATCCACCAACTGTTGCTCACATCCTATGTGTCTAGAATCTTGAGCCTCAACCCTTTAATCACCATGGATGGATTAAATGGTGGAATGATGCTATCATTCATACTACAAGATTTCTTCACATTTATGATAGATAGCTAGCTATGTACCATAGGAGATCTTATGAAGCCACTACTCTCTATCTGTATACAGCCTCTAAGGCTCTTGCCATGAATCCACTTGATACAGATCTCCAAGTTCAACTTGCCAACCTTAAGCACTAGAAACAGGTTGCAGATGATTATGCTACTAGGGGAGCTCAGATCAGAGCCCATCTCCATTGGTTGGAGGCCAGCGATCAGGCTTCCAAGGAGTTTTTTAATGCTTTGAGGGATCATCATACTGCTATGGGTATCAAATGCATCCGAGAGGATCAACAGGTTCTCATTGACCTACTGAATATTCTTCAGGCTTTTGTGTGTTATTATGAGAAAGTTTTTATGGATTAGGGGCCCTTTATTACGCATGATCATGCATTGCAATCCTTCCTTGATGCAACTCCCTATAGGCTTGTGCCTGAGTAGTATGCCTTTTTTGAACAAAAGCTTACTTTTGTAAACTTAAAGAAAGCTATCTTATCCATGGCTCATGACAAAGCCCCTAGATGTGAAAACTTCCCTTGTGAGTTTTATAAGATGCTTTGGGATGACATTGGCCCTAATTTGGATCAGGTTTATCTTGAAGCTTACAATTCTAATTCACTGGGCATCTTCATCAACAAAGGGAATATTAAATTCATACCTAAAGCTAGAGATCTTGAGGAAATTTGCAATTGGAGGCCCATCACTCTGTTGAATGTCTCGTACAAAATCATTACCGAATCCCTTTCTCTTAAAATTTGGCATTTGCTCCCTCAAATTGTTTGACCTAAACAAACTAGATTCATTAAGTCCTGCTATATATTGGACAACATCATTACTCTCTAGGAAGGAATGGAATGGGCCAGGAAATCCAAACAACAGGCCCTTTTCTTGAAGATTGATTTTGCCAAAGCATATGGCCAAATTGAATGGCCCTTTAATCTTGCTAGGCATAAAGCTCTAGGCTTTGGCCCAATTTTTTGTCAATCAATGCAGATGCTATTTGGGGATGCTTCTGCTTGTATCACCATTAATGGTCATTAGTTTGAAACTTTTGGTCTCTTTAGATCTATCTGTCAAGGTTGTCCTCTAGCACCTTCTCTCTATGTTTTTCCAGCCAAGGATTTTGGTTATCTACTGGCCAATGCCATCTCACATGGTTTCGTGGATGGTATTTCTTTACCAGAATCACTAGTTAGCTAGTTAATGACCATTTTGTAGATGATTCCTTCCTCACGGTGATTGAGGATGAGGAAACTATTACAAATTCTTCTCAGTGTTTAGATAGTTTTCATCTTACTTTAGGGTTGGCTATCTAATGGCACAACACCTTTTACTACCAATAATCTTTTTTTCCAAGCCCTCATTGGTTGCAACAGTATGGGTGGAAATGGGTCTAGTATGGGGAAATTTTTTAATTTCTAGGCATTCCCTTTGCTTTCAAAGCATCTCCTATGGAGTTGTGGAATGTTATACTAGTTTGAATTGATCTATCCAGATCGACAAACAAGTGATCTTCTAGTTTCTACAGTTCCTCCCAATTTGTTACATAAGCTTTGCATTCACTCATCCCACCCTTGGTGGAAAGATTGGAAGTGGTACCCTACCACTCCAATGGCTAGTTATAATCCCAGACTAGGGTATTGATGGCTGGTGCCCCATCTTTTGATGGTTGATACCCTCAATCAGCTTTGGCATTTGCATTCTTCGCATAAGACTTGGAGTCTTATATTTTCCACTATTTGGCATACTATCATTGAGCCAAAGATAGCTCACTTCACTTGGTGTCTCCTCTTTTAGGGATTGCCTTCGAGTCCTTAGCTCTAGCATCTTAGAGTTCTTGATCCTAGATGCCCTTTTTGTGGCCAACCTGAAAGTTTTCTTCATATTTTTTGGTTATGTAGAAGATGTCAAGATTACTAGCTCTAGATTTTTTATTTCTTCAAGCCTTTTCATTTAGAGGTCTACACTTGGCATATGGTGGTTCTAGGTGATGCTCCTAGACTATCCTTTAGATATGGCCAGATTTGGCATGCTTTCAAAATGGAGATATTGCTCACAATTTGGAAAGATCACAATGTTGTTTTATCCTCTCACAACTTTCTTGATATTTATGTTGCAATGTATTGTAATGCATGTATATCTAATAATGTAATGATGTAGATTCAAGTACAAAGTGACAAAGTTCCACTAGAAGTGGCTCACCTACAGGAGCTACTTTCTCATTAGAGAAATGCTCCTTGTACAATTGCCCATGTGCCTCTAGATTTTTTTTTGGTAATCGTACTCCTCCTCATAGTCATCGGCAAGGCTGAAGCAATTCTGCTCACTGCTGTCAGACCCCCAGATTGCATCCTTGTCATTGCTCTCCTAGTGGTGGATCTCGTGGCCATCACCACTCAGCCTCGTCTCCTCAGAGGTTAAGCTCGGGTTGGTCCCAAGTGACTCCTCCTACTGCCACCGATGCAGGTTGGCCATTTGCTCATTGTGACCCCAAGTGGCCATTCCCTTGGCTAGATTTAGCCATTTCTCCTCCTAGGGTCAAGGAAGATAAAGAAAAGGATAAAGATGTTGCTGTTGTTGATGATTGGGCTCCCCTTGAGCCAACGAATAACCCTAAGGATTTCTAGGATTCAAATGACAAAGATCCTCCTTTAGCCAGCACTACTCTTGCAACCTGACGTTTTTACTTCTATTTATATATGTTTCTTTGATGAATAGTTGATCTCCGACCTTGGGCCGTTTGAAGTCGGGGGCAATCCTGTATCCCCCGACCCCTTTTTTGTGAATATGTATCTTTGAAGTTTTAAATTAATGGAAAAGGTCTATTCATTAAAAAAAAAAAAAATTTAAAAATTTGTCATAATTTAGCTAAATTAAACTTTAAATATTAATAAAATTAAAAAATTATTTTTATATTAAGTTAATTTTAATTTTTCTTTAGAGTTTTGTTAAAAATGATTATTATATATTTGGATTAAATTAATTTTAACCATCTTCTTATTTAATTATTTTTCAATTACACTAAAAGATATATTATTTTTTTTCATTTTCTAAATTTTAGATTTATTTTGGAATGGTTCAAATATTTTTATTAATAATCATATAAATAATTTAGAAGTAATTATTTTCATTTTTATGTGTAAACTTTTAAGTATTTTAATTTTAGAAAAAATAGTTTTAAATGGTGTATATATATTATATTATATAAATAATATTAAAAATTTTAATTAAAAAATATTCTTATCTATTTATTTGTAAAATAGATAGTTAGTATTAATTTAATTGAATAATTGTGATAGATAATAATTTTGATTTGAAAAAAATTATAAAATTTAACAAATAAAGAAAAATAAATATATAATATTAAAAAAAACGTAAATTCTATAATCATTAAAGGCTCTTGTTGTTCTAATTTTACCTTGAACTTGATATTTTCATTTTTTCCTCATTCATGAGATGTTGAGTATATTAAGTTATGTAAATTATATATTAATGACTTTAAAAAAAATTATATAGCTTAATATAGTCTTGATTTTAATAAAATCTTTAAAAAACAAGGTTGCAACTTCAACCAACTTTGAGTTCATTTTTTCAAAAGTTTATAAATTTGTTATATCAAATAAAAGATATTAATTTTAATAAGTTTTATTATAAATCAGAATTTAATTAAATTCAAATATTTTTTCTAAAATTCTGTATATAAAAACATTTTAAAATAACTAGAATAAAGTTTCTTGGTCCAAGTGCAATTTTTTCATGTGGCTAGTGGCTCACAACCGTTGTCTTACCTGGGATAATCTTTGTAAATGTGAATTTCAGGGCCCCTCTTATTGTGTTTTGTGTGGTAATGGAGAGAAGTCTGTCTCCCATCTGTTCTTCCATTGCTCCTATTCTACTCAGATATGGCACCTTTGGTGGAGCGCTTGGGGTTGCTCTTGTCGGCATGCTTCCTCTTTGCCTGAGTTCTAGGCCCGCTTGGGTAGTGCTCCCTCCAAGTCTTCTTCTCTCCATGCTGCTTGGATTGCTAGCCCATCTTTCATGCTTTGGCATATCTGGTTGGAGAGGAATCGTTGCATATTCCAAGATGTTCGGCTTGGTGTTTTGCATCTTTGGTGGAAAATATCACATTCTCTTCAGGAAACTATTCTTGTGAAGTGTGAGCTTGATGGGGGTATGGATCCGGTTGATCTTGCTATCTGTAATCGCCTCAATTTTCATCTGCAGGTTGGGGCTGTAGCTCATAGGTTTCCTTCTATGTCCAGGTAGCTTCACCATCAGAGGAAGGGTCGGGTTAACCGGGATGGGCACTGGACTCCTCCTCCCTGTGGAGTTCTGAAAACTGATGGTTCTTCCCGTGGGAATCCTGGTCCGGCTGGTATTGGCGGAGTGGCTCATTGTAGTTCTGGGGATGTTAAATTTTTCTTCTCAGTTCATAAGGGTGATTATACTAACAATCTCATGGAAGCTCAGGCTATTTTATATGCTGTGGAATAGTGTTGCTTACGAGGATGGAGTAAGATTATTTGTGAGTCTGATTCCCAAGTGGTGGTGAACATGCTTTCTTCACAAGAGCTTGAGGATGTTAGTTGGCAGCTGGCCACTGTTGTTAAGCAGATTCTTTTCTTCTCTTCCTCTTTTCAATTCATTAGGTTCACGTATATTCCTCGTGAATGGAATAGAACTGCTGATTGTTTAGCCAAATGGGCTTCTAGTCATGATCCGGGTTGGAATATTAGGGATAGGAGGCAACTGTCCTTTGAGATGGTGCAAGAATTTGATGATCTTGTTGCTCAGGATCGAGCTCCTTGTTGAGCTCTCCTTGTTGTATTCCTTTTTGTCTTAATAAAATTTTACCCCTCTTTTTGCGAAAAGATACTAATTTTAATCAACTTTATTATGAATTAGAATTTAGTTTAGTTAAAACATTTGTTCTAAAAAATAAAACACTAAAAATTCTATATATAAAGAATAAAAACAGAACTAAAAACAATTAATATTAGTAATAGAAATAAAAAGTAAAACTTCACAACTTTGCCGTTATAGCCTATTTTGAAACTATTTATATCATTAATATAAATGTTTCAATAAATACAAAAATATTAAGTTATAAAATAAAATGAATATACCTTATAGTTTAAAAAAGTCATAAAAGGTAAAATTAAGTCTATGTAAATTAATTTAATTATAAGAATATTTTATAAACAATTATAAAAGCATAATTTTTATGTAATGAATCATAAACTACTATTCAAGAAAAATAATGTGGAGCATGTTAATACTTTATAAGAAAAAAAAATGTTACCCAAACTGTTTGTGTACGATTTGATGCATTATGACATGTATGAGTGAGCATGGATGGAAAAAGGCACGGTGCAAATTTTTGGCTATTTAGTCAGTGCTACCAATATGCGCTTCAGACGAATGTTTTTCTAATAATAGAGGTGAAATCACTCAATCCAGATTAACCCATATTAACATATTCCTAATTATCAAGATTAACCGATATTAACAGATTGCTAATTATGATTTGCTTTTGTGTTAAGAGATTCCCCATTGTCGACAGCGGTTGTCGTATTCAAATTAACATGATACAAATTATGTGAAAATACTAATCTAGTAGCTGCCATTGTACTGGCAGCGCCAAAATGTAAAAGAAGTATGGCTTAATTTGCCTGCAACTAACAGAAGTTGTAGGCGTAAAGCCTCAAGGAGTGGTGGAGAGGGGGCAAATCATGTTAAGCGTGAGAATGGAAGATAACGTTTCAATGAACGGCCTGCAAAATGTTTGTTTAGTACACTTTTAATTTAATAATCATGTTTTTAATAGTAAGGCTCTTTCCCCTCTACCTTTCTAAAACATTTGTATTTTTTGTTTTTAAGAAACCGTTTATTCAATCTATTTTTTTTGGGTTCAGCTCACATTTATGAATTACAAAATTCAAATTATCAATTGAAAATTATATTTAGTTAACTAATTAATAATTTGTAAAATCTAAATAAAAACAAGTGCTTTGCAAGAGCTAGATGCCTCTTGTGAGAAATGATAATATCAAGTACAAACATAAATGATAAATTAGTTGCAACACCTAATTAAATAAATTCTTTGACTTAGAATAATAGTCCCTGTTGGTATAGGCAAGAGCCTATAGCATAATGATAAATTGTGTTGCCTTCTACTCTATGAACCTTGGTCTGAAGGAACAATTTTGCATTCCTTTCAAAAAGTGTCATATTCTGATGTTGTCAAATAATGTATCTTCTCATTTACTAGCATTTTAAAAAACAAATAAGGTATATTCTCATTTACTAATATTTAAAAAAAATGTATTATATTTATAAACAATAAGCTTCTCATCATCATACTCCAAACAATCAAGCAAGAGAGGTACAAGCCTTGTGTACGAGGTCCTTCCCAATATATCCATCTCTAAAGATATCCATTTTTCAAATGTGCTTAAAGTAATTCTGGTAACAACAATATGAATGTCACCTTCCAAGAGCCCTTGATAGAGATCACCTGACTGCATATTCTTTAAGAGATTAGAGGTAGTGAACTTTGTAGTTGCTTGAGATTGGTGATCTATCTCTAAAACACAATATAGTAATACCCTGAATCTAAAATTAGGACTTCTGCGAGATTAGAGTATGAGAACATCAAACAAAACTATGACTACCCACAAAGATCAAAAATTGTTTGCATACTGCTTGAATGGATGTATAGAGAACAACTCATGCTGCAACCCATTTCTTAACTAAGGTTGTAGGCCATTCATAATTAAATAAAACATTTTCCATACATAAGCTCGAATATTTTTCTTAATCAATAAAATGTAGGGCAACCTTTAACTCAATGTAAGTAATAATACAACATTAACTCCAAGTAAGTAATAATACAAGATAATTTTTTTGAGCAGTTATAATATATACCTAGAAGAGTTGATGCTCTAGACAATATGTTAGTGTTGTAAGGCTAAAATAATAAATAGGCTATTAAGCCAATGCTTGAGAACTAATGCTTAAAGCCAAAACTTGTGTTTGTTCAAGTATAATTTCCCGTCACTTGTTAGAAAGAGATGTTGCAAAATAAGGGTTCATTATGTAGTAATTATCTTTTAATAGTAAGTCAATTGTTTACTATTGTTTGCACAATGCGCCTATTATTTTAACTTTTATTGTGCTCAAAGAACCCTACAAGAAACTATAAATGGTACTTAATTTTAGAATCAATTAAAATTTTAAAAACTAGTATAACAGCTACAATCTTAATGTAAATAAATATTAATTTTTTTCTAATTTGAAATTTAAAAGATAAAAATTAAGATTTTTTTTTTTAAATTAAAGAATTCAATCCTCAATCTTTAATAAATTCTTTATTCCAATTAAAAAAAATTTAAAATAAAAATAAAATGTCATCCAACCCATTACATTTCAAGACAAAATCAAGAAAATAAAGAAATTAACAAAATAAAAATAAATCAATCTTTCAATTTGAAAAAAATAAATTTAAAAATGTAATAAAACCAATTACATTTCAAGTCAAAAATTAAGAAAACTTAGAAATTCAAATTTTAAGCTTTAAAGAAGGTTTAAAGAAGGAATAAAATAAAACAAAATGAAAAAAGCTTTAAAGAATAAATAAAATAAAATGAAATGAAAAATTTCGTTAAAGACATATGAACATATGAATCTGAGAAAAAAAAAAATTTGAAGGAGGGTGTAGTAACTTGTATACATAAATGAACATGAGTTTATTTTTAGCCTTTGAAGGTATGTTTTCATTGGGCTATTTTAGTATAGCAGATTTGGATTTTTTTCATTATTTTGTGATTGTGTGATGATGCATACTTAGAGGATAACAATATGTTGAAGCATGATTATGATGCTGCATAGTGAAAGGATTGTGGTGTATAGTTGAGGAGTTATAGTCTGTGGAGAGAGAAAAAAATGTTATCAATATGGTGTGTGGTGGGAGTGTGGGTTATGTTTTTTCTTGAGTTGTATGTTAGGCCTTCTTAGCATGAACTCAACCTTTTCGTCCAACTTATTTTTTGGGTGAGTTATTTCCTTTCCAATAATGCAACAAACATTAATCAACAAAAAAAAATGAAAAAAATATTTACATGACTTCATGACATGTTTTGATTGATGACTTGCTTTGCCTATTAACTTTTTAAGGAAAAATATTGTTCAACTACTGATTTTTTGTGTGTAATCTTCTCTTGGCCCCTACTTTTTGTAAGAAGCAGCTACAATGCCAACCAAAAATTGTAATGCCCCACCAAGGGATCCAAAAGAACTAACCTAAATTTTTACTAAGTTTACCAAACATTTATTTATTTATTTTAAGAATAACATGTGCAACAATCATAAAGTTGTGGAAGCAATAACAAATTACATTCCTTAAGGATCCCGTGACATTGAGTCACATTTAAAATTTAAATAATACTATGTCCAATAAATAACACATCCACATAAAAAAATAACTACAAGTTCAAGTTCATTTCAATAATATACATTTGTTTTGAATGCCACTTGGCAATAAATTTGGAATGCACAATCATCCATTGTACATGTCATAGGGCATGAAAGGCTAAAAGAATATACATTTATAAAATAGGTTACATCATCGCTTTCGAATCCATGAAAAAAAGTACAATACAATAAGTAAAATCATCCACCATGTAGATATAACCATCCATCATAATACACAAAGATAGAATGAAAGGAAATGTAGAACAAGGAACTCCAACCAGGACATCTACAGACAGATCTCAATGGTAAAAGTAAAAAGTATTACCACCTGACCTTGTGGTAACCCAAAAAGGTCTACTCCCATGGGCTAAGAAGATAGTCTCAAGTTCCAAATAGTATAACAATCCCAAAATCAAAAGTAATATCTAAGTCAAGGAAAAACCCTAAAAGTAATCTAATTCAAATGTTCCAAGATAAAATGACATCTAAGCCTAGAGGCAACCAAAGAGACGTAGGGAATCTACTATGTCAGCGGGTAAGTTTCATCGCATGAATCAACTCTAGAGTTACCTTGGTAGTCTAATTTGACCCCAGCCCCCTAGCGACTCTATGTGACACTAGTATCCTTTCTTACTAATGAGGCATACTAACGATGCATGGTCACAACCAAGCATCCTCTCTACTCCCATCCTAGTCTGTACTAGCACTTGAGGCATGGGCAAGAAAAGACAAAGACTCTTATTAGGTTCATTCTACTCTTATTTAGTGTAGTTTTTTCACTTATTAAATAACCTACAATTGGTTACCTGAGCAGCCACTTTGGGTCTCAGCCTTCATTGCAAGCCACTTCCTGACATCACATATAGACAACCCACCCTAAGATTATTAAAGTAAAAATCAAAGAATCGTAGTTTTCACCTCAGTCCTACACAAGTGACTGGAAAGCATCAGAAGACAATTCACAATAACACCTTAGTTCTTTACAAGAAACTTGAAAGCATCCCAAAAATAACTAATTGAAGACTCAAGGTTAAGTAAAGTATGTCATACCATTCATCTTGTTATCTCACAAGAACTCTGAAAGCAATAATGAACAATAGATCCAAACTCATCATAAAGCATACCAAACACATTAGCATGGTTGAGTTTAAAAGATCAAAGATCAAATCATCATCATGACATCACAAACACAAAACTTTCGAGCCTCTGGTAGATGTCCTAAGACTTGTCAACACTCTAATCAACCCAAATCCAAAACATAAGACAACATTCAGTCAACAGTGTAGTTTCATAGGTTGGTTTGATTTTGAAGACACGTAGTTTGAGTTAACAGTAAAGTTTAAATTTTTGTTCAATGTAAGTTTTCAAATATATAAAGTTTACATTTCACCCTTACAACTTAACCCATTTCCTTAATTTGGACATAAAGCACAATTTCCCTTATCTGATTACAATTAGAAATTCTAAAATAATTTAAAGATAATTTTTTTATTAAATTATTAAAATAATAATTATTGATTATCTAATAAAATAATTACAATTTTATTAAAAGTCAAAACCAATAATAATAATCAATAAATAAATTTAAAACTTTATTACATAATATTTATTATTAATTAAACTTAAATAAACTAAATTTAATTTATTAAAAAACTATATTCATATTAATTAATCATTAATTAAATTAATAAATATTAATAAAATTATCAAAAATTAAAAATTAAATAAAATTAGATTTGATAAAATTTATAAACAATTAAATAAACAAAACACTGCATTATTAAATCTCTATAAATAATCATTATCAAGGCATAATCATCCATACATGAAGTAACTAGTACCAAAGTAGTCTCATCATAAAATCAACTGAGTATGAAAACAATATCCAATAATTTGGAAAGTAATGCTACTAATCATCAAGCATAAACATTAATTGGCCTACAAGTGATCGAAAATAATAACTGAATATAAGCTAGGGGCAGACACTAGAAAAATCAACCTGATTTGATCATTTTGCAATATTTACTCATTCAATTTAAAATTAAAAATAGTTCTTGTGTAGTTTATAATTTAATTAAAAATAAAAAGTAGTTCTCATGTAGTTTTTAATTCAATTAAAAATCCTAAAATCCCATAATTTGTTAGGCTACATAGGCACTTCCTTATTTGTCCACTCCAAAAGTAATAGGTTCTAAAATGTGTGAACGTGAAAGTAATATGCTTTTATAGAGTAAGTAAAAATGATAAAAATAAAATAAAAGAATATAAAATCTCATAATTTTGTAGGCTGCATACATGCTTCCCTTTTGTTCACTCCAAATGTAATATGTTCTAAAATGTGTGCAAATGAAAGTAACATGCTTTTATAGAGTAACGAAAAAATGATGAAAATTAAAAATGGTAAATTAAACTATGCATGAAATTTAATGAAAATAAAATGATAAGACTGAAAACCAAACCTTATTATTCTTGACAGTTAGCCTTTTTTATAATTTGTCTACTCAAATTAATGCAATGAACATAACATGCCACTTTGTTATTCATGACACTTACCATTTTTATGAGTTTCCTACTAACATGTACATCTAGTACCATTTTTATGAGTTTCCTACTAACATGCACATCCAGTAAACATGCCATGCCACCTTCTAGATTATCTTAACATTCATGGAATGGTTAAACAATGAGATATGTTTTCAAGACATTTTTTGTTTAATTTTGTTTAAAAATATAAGAAGACGAGGAAAATTAATTTAGCCAATTAGAAATTAGAAATAAATTTGTAAAATATAACTTTAAGGAAATGATTTCTAATAGGCATACAATAAGAGTTTTGTGCACAATTTTAAAAAAAATGAATTAATAGACAAACTTAACTCATGGACTAACAAATAAGATTTCTTCAATTGTTTGAATAAAAACTACTATTTAATTCAATGCATTTTTTACTTTATCTCAAAGAAAAGTGAAATATTAATAATGTATTCCCATCTCCCTATATTCAAATTTGGAAAGAAGTTTTATATGAAGTATGTCAAGTACAATATTGAATTTTTTAAATATTTGTACAGAAATAATAAAGATTTTTTTAAAATTCCTTATTTAATGTTGTTTGGAAATTTTTTTCCCCTTTTGGCCTTATTTTTAAAATGTCGTGCTTAAAAATTTAATATGTGGCACCCAAACTTGGATAACATTTGTATATGCAAAATAATGTAAAGGAATAATAAAAGAATCCATGTCTTTCTACAATTTTCGAAGAGAGAAAATTTCACAATTTTTTAGATTAAAAAAAATATAGTTCTTTATTAGAATCCCTCTTATTTACAAACAATAATTAATATTGTCATTGGTAGAGCTTAGATTGAATTGTAAAACTCACCAGAACCTAGGTGTATGTTAGAATTAAATAATTATCGCTAAAGGTTGTATACTAGTTAAAACTCTAAAGTGAATTGATCATAGTTGTATAAATAATGTTTTACGAATGAGAAATTTTAGAAAAAAACAAAGGTGTTGTGTGTTATGAATGAAGCAGTTGAGATGCTATCAAAATCTATGAGTCACATTTTCTCCTCTTGATGGGAGAAATCCTAGCAGAGGAATACTCAATGTTTTTGGATTCACTTGTTGAATGACCAAGTAGCATATTCCTAGATTAGTGCTCCAAATAAGCATGGGTGGTCTAGAAGATTGGATGGCTTGTTGAATTTCTTACCAAATCCTATTTTAGTGCATTGCATGGTCAATTATGAAGCAAGGAAACAAAAAACATTCATGAAGAGGAAATGGATAGAATTTAGTAATTCTTTCTTACCAGCATCCACAATCGAAACTTTGTCATAGTCCATCACTATGGGTATTCTTCGGGCAATATTAATTATGGTGCAACAAGAGAAATCTAAGCGTATGATCTTTTGGGTCTTAGGATAGATTTGACATGCTCTCCATTTTTTGTTGCACCTACATTGGCAAGCCAACATCTTTCAAGGCTCTATAAGAAGCCACATATATCAAATTGTAAACAATCAAGCCACAATGCAAATGGATTAGAACATAGTTTGAAGCTTACTAGATGAACAAATACGATGTCCTTTTTAACAGGAATTTTTTTGTGCAATTAACTCTGAAATAGCCTTGTTCGATTGAGACAAAAAAAAAGAAAAAAACTCTGAAGCAATAAAAGATAGATTAAAAAAGTTAACAAATTAGATGTTTAGATCAATATTAGATGGTTTTGAAGATACATAAGAAATTGTAGTATTATAATAACAACCAATCAAGAAAAAACAACAAAACCACTGCTGTACCACAAAGATAAAACACGATCCAACAACAAAGAAGAAAAAGAAAAAACTTTATCATGTCATTTGATGTCAAATGGGTATAGTCTTTTCAATACGGTAAACAAGAAAAAATGATGAAATATTGAATAGCCTTACACTTCATGTCATTTGAAGAGGGAAAACAAGGAAAAGGATAAAGGGAAAAATTGCATTACCTTCCAGATTTGATCATCAAAGTATTGCCCAAGGAATTCAATATTGTTTCTAACTTTGAAAAGAACCATTTCTTGTGGTATGATTCTAGATCGAGATCGCACATCATGAAGTCCAAACTTAGTAATTTCTACTTGATTATAAGTATCCTGCTCATAGCCACATGCGATAGACATGACATTCCATTTTATTATTCATTACACTTGCCATGTTTATGAGTCACTTGGTAATAACCACATGCACATGCAGTAAACATGACTTGCCAGCTATCAACTATTCTAATGTAAGTGGAATGTTAAAACAATGACATATGTTTTAAAGACATGTTTTCTCTAAATTTTTTAACAAAAAATTTAAAAGACTATCAAGAAAATTAGTACAAGCTAATCAAAAATTAATAATATTTTTTTGAAATATTATTTTAAATAAATAATTTTAAAGTAATAATAAATTTGTGAAATATTATTTTAACGAAATAATTTTTACCAAACATAGGATAAGATTGTTGTGTGTAGTTACGAAGAAATGAATGAATAGACAAAAGCAATTTGAAAACTCCTTAATGGAAGGGACTAATAATAATAGGTAAACAAAAAACTTACAATTCATTCAATCCATAGGGCTAACCACACATTTGTAGTACAATGCACTAGACAAGGCTTTTTTCCAAGCTCATGTTTACATACTTTTAATAAAGATAATTATTAGTATTAATGGTGACATTCAATCAATTGCAAAAAGAAAAAAGAAAGCCCATGGAAGGGGCAGCCTTTTACATGTAAGAATGGTAGAGAATATATCTATGAATGCATGCAAAAATAATTTTTTCTCAATGCAATATAATAGACCCACAATTGTGATATATACTTTTAGCAAAGTCTACCTTCATAGTAACATTGGCTTTGAAAAATATGCATGTCTTCACTATCATCATCCACAAATTAATAGTGAAAATGTTAGTCATTATTAGTACACAAAGTATTGAATATCATAGGGTGAATATATGTCTTACTCTCAAAATAGGGACAAAGACCATTTTACAAAAATCAACTTTTGATAGCCTACACTTTCTCCTCAAACAATTCAACAAAATAACATTCAAAATGACATATGGAATGCCTATTTCTAAATGTTGACATATGTCATAGGTTGTATCAGCCAAACAAGAAGAAATATGATTGTTGCAAAAAAAATTCTTATAAAGCATTTTAGATTGAGGGTGGATATCTCATCAACTTTTATTTACATGATCATGCCAAGTTTTAAAAATTTTCAAAATATTTTGTGTTCTCTCTCCTAACCTTCGATTCTACCTACAGTGGAGGCCTTGAAAAATGAAAGCGAACTAAAAGAGAAATTTTCTATAGGGAGCTCAGTAGATTGTAGAAACAAAAATCTTTCATGCAGGAAAATGTGTATTATAAAGTCATGATTTCCTCTTAAAAATCCAATAGAAAAATTCAATGATCCTAAAATCTACTATGAAAACAAAATATATGCATGGACACATGCTAGAGAAAGAAAATCAAGTTTTGATACCAAAACCTTGGGTATGAGAAGAAATTCAACTTTACAAACTCAAATTTTGCTTGGCAAACAAGGAAAGATGAGTGACAGTTTTACATGGCACAAGAGGGTGCCGAGTGATAGCTAGTAAGGGTAACTCAACACAAGAGGATGTTGAGTTATCTTGGTTACCGAAGGTGGTGGAGCTCAAATAGTGGATGCCAAGGGAGCTCAATCAACAAAGGGAAGGTGGAGGTCAACAAGCTCAATGCACAACTTGGGCCAAGAACCGAGTGGACTCGATAGAAAAAAGTGCTGAGTGAACTCAGAAAAGAAAAGCTTGGTGGACTTAGTAAGGACATCAAGTCTTACATAAACTAAGTTGACAGAGGAAGATATCAATGAAGGACTGAACTAAGTGTTGTCTACAGACTTACAATCTAAGCATTTCCACCATTAATACATAGAGAGGATAACAAAAAAAAATGTAAGTATGAACTTCTCAAATACTAAGCATGCAATAATGGATAGAAAGGAGACAACAATGAACCAACATAATTGGATTGATAAGTATGCATGCTTTATTTCTTTCTATTCAACTAGGTTAAAACTATTAGAAAATCTAGGGGCATTCACCTTTAAGTAGAAAATAACTACAGAATGCTTCAACTGATGAACTTAATCTTAAACTTACAACACCAAAGGTTTCATGCAATACACCTAGAGAAATCAATTCTTCTTAGGAGAAACCAAAATGAACTTACAGAATGACAAAGAGATTCAACACATGTTGTGATATTGAACCTTCCTTCTATCCTCTGAACTCTAAATATTCTTCATTTGTTTTGATCTATTGTTCTTATTCCTTCTCTACTATGAGCTCTGCACTTCTCCCCTTTCTTCTAACTTATTGAATGAATAAGATTCATTCCATTTTATCTGCCTTCAAAATGTTTCCCTCTCTTTTCCAAATTCAAAGTCACCTACTGAGTTAATGAGTGATAGGTGGGTAGGTGGGCATTTGGCTCTAGGGGCAACCAACCATGTTACATAAAATTTATGACACTTCATCTTTGACCAGTGCCAAACAAAGAAAGGATCACTCCTAATCCAAAATAATTATACCAAGACTCTTTCTTAGGTGCACACAAGTTCCTATGCCCAAAGGCTTAGTAAATATGTATGTTAACTACTACTTAGACATACAAAATTCCATTTTGATATCTCCATTCTCCACCAACTCTCTGATGTTCAAAGTGATATCTAATCTTTATCTTCTTGCTTCTCCCATGGAAGATTGGATTCTTGGACAATGCAATTGAGGAAATATTATCACAAAAAATTGTGGTTCCACCCTCTTGCCTTTCATTCAAATTTGTCAGAATTATCCTTAACCAAATAGCTTGACATGATGCTGCATTCACTCCTATGTATTGACCCTCTACTATAGATTGAGAAATAATAGTTTGCTTCTTGGATGTCCATGAAATTGCACCTAATACCATATGAAACATGTATCCAAAAGTTCTCTTCCTATCATCTAGACTTCCAGCCCAATCACTAATTATATAACAAACCAACTTAAAATCATTGTCCACAGTATACAAAATCCCAAGTCCCTTGGTACCTTTCAAATAACTTGGTATCCTCTTTCCAACTTGCTAATGGGAATCCTTTGTTGTTTCCATAAATCTAGAAATCTGACTTATTGCATGCATCAAGTAAGGTTGAGTTGCTGTCAAATACATCAAACTTCCAACCATACTTTTATACAATGTTGGATTCACATTCTTTCAGTAATATTCCTTCCTCAACTTCAAGCCTACTACTATTGGTGTAGGGGTTGTCTTATTGTTCTATAGTTTGAATCTCTCCAAAATCCAATTCACGTACTTTTCTTGAGAGATTGAAATACCATCATGCATTTGTTTTACGTCTATGCCTAGAAAAAGCTTCAAGAGATCTAAGTCTATCATTCCAAATTCATTCTCCATGGCCTCTTTGACCTCAAAAATTAGGAAATTATCATTTCTAATGAAGATTAAGTCATCTACATATAAGACAACAATCAATACCTTACCATCTGTTGTCTTGATGTAGAGAGTGGGCTTTCCAAAGCTTTAGCTAAAGTCATTTCTCATCAAATACAAGTCAATTATACTATACCATAGCCTTGGAGCTTGCTTGAGCCCATATGGATCTCTCTTCAATCTATACACCTTGCATTCTTTACTAAGAACTTCATAAGTAGGTAGCTACTTTACATAAACTTCTTCTTTCAATACACCATTTAAGAAGACAAACTTCACATCCATTTGATATAACTTCCATTTGTGTTGGGATTCAATTGCTATGACAACATGAATGGTTTCCATTCTTACATTTGGGGTATATGTCTCATTATAATCTCTACCATACTGCTTCTTGTACCCCTTGACCACTAAATGTGCCTTATGCCTATCTATTTTTCCTTCTGCATTACACTTGGTCTTGTAGATCCATTTCACTCCAATTAATTGTTTCTTGGGAGGCAAAGTAGTTAACTTCCATGTCATATTTCTTTCAATAGCATCCATTTCATCATCCATGGCATTACACAATTTCTCTTCCTTCATAGATTCTTCAAAGTAAATTGGATCACTCTAAGAAAATAATGCAAAATTAACACTCTCATCATAATCTTCCTCATACCTTTCATCTTGGTATATCTACCTTAGACTCTTGGTATTTCTTGGCAATAAAGAGATGAGAATTGGATTTGAATTTTTAGTATTGCTGCTACTACTATTTTTCATACTAGCCTAGGGCTATCCTAACCTACTTGGAGCTATTACTCGACATGTAAAAGGTTTCTCACCCTTTTTCCTTTGTCTGCAATTCTCCATGTTTTTTGCTTCATCATCTTGCTAATCACCAATGTCTCCTTCTTCTTCTTCAATGGTCAACACTTTGCTTGAAGTGCTTGAAGATTCATCTATCAAGCCATCCCATGACTAATTTTCAAGAAACTCCACATCTCTTGAAATGATGATCTTCTTGGTGATTGGATCATACAACCTATAAGCCTTTAATTTCAAGCTATAACCCATGAAGATACACTTCAAATTTTTGTCATCTAGTTTCTTCCTTTTTTCCTTTGACACATGTGCATATGCTACACATCCAAGCACTCTTAAGTGTTCAACTATCCATCTCTTCCTTGACCATGCCTCAAGAGGAATATTGTCATGAACTAACTTTATAGGACACATATTAATCAAATACATTGTTGTTGCTACAACTTCCCTTGATATTTAGTTGGGAGTCCTTTAGCTTTCACCATGCCTTTTTCCATTTCAACAATGGTCTTGTTCTTTCTCTTAGCCACTCCACTTTTCTATGGAGTATAATTGGTTGTAAGCTCCTTCTTAATGCCATTCTTCCTACAAAAATTTACAAATAAATTGAAGGTATACTCCCCTCCTTTATCCAACCTAAGGACCTTTACATAGTGTCAACATTCCTTTTTCAGCTAGGGCTCTAAATTGAACAAAATTGTCAAATGCTTTACATTTATCTTTTAAGAAATACACCCATGTCCTACAACTGAAATCATCTATGAATGTCATGAAATAAGTACTTCCCTCAATAGAAGTAGTTTGCATAGGACCTACTAAATCAGAATGGACCAATTCTAATGGTGCTCTATCCCTTCTAGAATTTTCAGAATAAAAGGGAAGCCTATGCTTCTTACCCAAAATGAAATCCTCACACTTGTCATATGTATCTACAATACTTGGAAAACCATCTACTAGTCTTTTCTTCGACACAAAATTTAAACTAGAAAAGTTGAGATGTCCATACCTGAGATGCCAAAGCTTAGAGGGGTCTTCAATCATTCTCCTAAGAGCTAATTTTTGATGTACTATTGTACATACATGCTTGGGAGGAGCAACACTAAATTAAGAAGAGAAACATGTCTCTATCTTCAAGTGATACATCTGGTTCCTTGTCATTTGAACTGTTGTAAGTAATCTATTACTGTCATCCTTCTCATGAATGTCACACTTGTCATTTTCCATCAACACCTTGTAACCATTTTGAATGAGTTGTCCAAGACTCATCAAATTTTGCTTCATAATAAGGGAAAAATATACATTATGTATCTCCTTCTTCTCACCTTTCTTGGTGTAGACCATGATAGATCCTTTCCCACAATTGGAATGGTTCCATTATTTCCCATCTTAATTTTAGACTTAAAAGTCTTTTCAATAAAAGAGAATAAAATTTCATTACCACTCATGTGGTTGCTACATCTGTTGTCTAAGTGCCATTCCTTACGGTTGCCTTCTTCACCAATGTTACACATGATGAAGGTTGTGAAATTGTTTGCATTTCCCATGTTCACACCAACCACATTTATATTTGGTCTTGACTGATCACCTTGCTTCTTCCAACATTCACTAGCATAATGCCCATACTTATATGATAGTAGTAACATTCTACATTTCTCTTATTGGAGTTGTAATTCTTATTACCTCCTTTAGAGATGTAGATGAAGGTTGTTCCCCTTAACATCATAAACTCATAATAGAAACAAAGAAACAAAAACCAATGTGAGAACAAAATATGGACTTCTTATTTGAACTACAAATGTAGAATTATAGAATTCTCAAGTACAATATGCTAACCCACATAGGTGCCTTCATTACAACAAGCTACAAGACAAGTTGCAAACTATCACCTAGGGCTGCCCTAGACAATGTTTGGGCCTTTCTTAAATAGGCAATTTTATACTACCCAAGAAAGTTTTAGATATTAAAACTTAATACCTAAGACCGACAGACCCTAACAATACATATAGAGTTAGCCAAATACATCTTTGATAATTATTTTAGATATTTTGGGTAGCCCAACTTTGAAAGGCCATAACTCATGAACCGTTGCTCTAATTGGTTATTATAACCACTTTTAAAAAATGCCAGCTCCTGATCTACTGGCTCAAAACTGTGCTAGTGCCCTTCTGTCGAGTTTTCAGACCTCATCTGGGCACTCTAAGGCATCCAACAGTGAGCTTGAAGATTTTTTTGCAAATTATTCCACTGAAAATCTGCAATAACTTCTTTGATACTTACACTTGAGCAATGATACTTTTATAGTAGGCTTACAACTCTAAAATGATGCTTCCTATAGAAAATGAGAACATTCCAAGCTCATATGAAAAACTTGCTAAAAATAGAAAGTTTTCATAAATAGTAACCACCTTGTCTAATAGTCCTTATTAAAATAGAAAAGATTGAAATAGAAATATTTTTGGGGTGATGCAAGATTGCTCTTACACCTAGGATGCTCCTGCATCAAACACTTGGGGTAATTTGAAAAGTGACTCTGTCATGTCTTAGGTATTTAGAGGAAAACCAAGATGGTTAACCTTCTCCTTTGCTAGCCATGATGAATCTTCTACTAGCCTCCCTTTCCATTTGACCAAGTATTCTTCATAAGTTTTGTTCCTTGTACTTTTACCAACATGACTTTCTAGTATCTCATCAATCTCCTTTGTAGCTAAACTACTTGTTGGAATACTCCACTGTGCTTCTACAACTTCATCTCCATCACCTCCTTCATAGTACTCTATCAAATCTAAAATATTAAATACTAGTGAAATATTCAATTCAGCAGGCAACTCCATTTCATAAGCATTTCCAAAATCATGCCTAATCACTATCTTGTACGGGGTAAACTTCTTCATCTTCAGCTTATTATATGTACCCACTAGAAAATGCTCCTTCCTCAAATGAACCATGAAGTCATATCCAATATGAAATTCCTTATACCTTCTTTTCACATCTACCTTATTCTTATACTATGTATTCATCTTTATGATGTGCTTCCTCACCTACTCATGGATGTTCTTCAAATGTTCAACAAAATCTTATGCTCTAGCACTACTTATCTCTCCTTTATCCAACTCCATCAATTGAGAAGCATTTCTGGGACTATTCCCATATAGAATTTGGAATGGTGATTTTATAGTACTCTTGTTGACAGAATTATTATATGCAAATTCTACCTATGGTAAAATCAGATCCCATCCTTTGGACTTGTCTCCAACCAAACATATCAGCAAGTTTCCTAAACTATAATTCACTACTTATGTCTATCCATCAGTCTATGGCATCTGATATGATGAACTAAAATTTAAATATATCTTCAACTTCTTCCACAACATACACCAAAAATACCCAATAAATTTGGTATCTTGATCTGAAACTATATTCTTTGGCAGGCCATGTAGTCACACCACTTCTCTAAAAAATAATTCTGCTACATGAACAACATCACTAGTCTTCTTGAAAGAAATAAAATGTGCCATCTTTGAAAACTTGTCAATGACCACAAAAATAGAATCACTCCCACTCCGAGTCCTCGATAATCCAAGAACAAAATCCATGCTAACATCCTCCCATGGCTTCTCTAGTACAAGCAATGATTGATATAATCCTGTATTCTACTTCACTCCTTTTGTCATCTGACATACTCTACAACTCTGTAAAAATTTCTTCACATCTTGCTACAACTGTGGCCAATAATAATTCTCAACAACCATAGCTATGGTTTTATCCTTGCAAAAATGTCTAGACAATCCTCCACTATGCTTCTCCTTGATGAGATTCTCTCTCATTGAACTTCTACGAATGCACAATTGGCTTCCTTTGAATAACATACTATCTTGGATCATGAAATCCAACCACCTTGTCCTATCAAGTGTAACAAGTTCTGTACAAGCCTACCACGCTTCACCAAAATTAGGATCATCTAGACATAAAGTACTAAGTTTCTTGACCCCAACCACCTCTATCTACATTTCTATCAGCAGAATTTGTCTTCTACTAAGAGCATCTACAATTTATTTAGAATTCCCACTCCTATGTTTCAAATTAAATGTATAACTCTACAAAAACTCAACCCAGTTTAAATTCCTTTGGTTTAATTTTCCTTAACTATTCAAATATTGCAAAGCTTGATGATCAGTATATAAAAAAATCTCCTTAGGAAGAAGATAGTGTCTCCACTTCTTCAATGCTTGAACTATAGCATAAAATTCATGATCATAAAAAAAAAAAAAAATCTTTTTGCAACATTAAACTTATCACTAAAATAGCAATAGGTTTACCTTCTTGTCACAAAACAACTCCTATTGCAATACTACTAGCATCACAATTTGCTTGAAACACCTTGTTAAAATCAGGAAGTGCTAAAATAAGCTGCTCAATAACTTTTTGTTTCAATAGATTAAAATCTTGTATCTTCTCCTTTAGTCCACTTAAACTCTTTCCTATCCCCTCACATGGTTTTAGTCAAGGGTCCACAAATACTGCTAAAACTTCTTATGAACTTTTTGTAAAATATAGCTAGTCAATGAAAAGATCATAGCTCTATCACACTCCTTGGAGAAGGCCATTCTGGAATAGCCTTCACTTTCTCTGTATCAATTTTTAGACCTTCTGCTAAGACAATAAATCCCAGGTGCACCAACTCCTTCTTTACAAAACTACACTTCTTTAGGTTTATCAACAATTTTTCTTTCCTCAACTTATCAAAAACCTTGTGAATATGGATCAAATGATCATCTAATCTCTTACTAAATATCAATATACCATCTAGGTAAACAATGACAAACTTACCTAGAAGTTCCTTTAGTACCTCATTCATGAGTCTCATGAAAGTGCTTGGCGTATTGGTTATCCCAAAAGGCATAACTAACCACTCATATAGTCCTTCCCTTATCTTAAAAGCAGTTTTGTACCCATCACCTTCCTTGATACGAATCTAATGGTATCCACTCTTCATATCTATCTTCATGAAATACTCAGCTCCACTAAAATAGTCCATAATATCAACCATCCTTGGCAATGAAAATCTATACTTGGTTGTGATCTTGTTGATAGCATGAGATTTTTTGCACATCCTCCATTCTCCATTTTTCTTTGGGCTAATATTGCTGGTACATCACATGGACTTAGACTCTATCAAATCAACCCCTACTGCAACAACTCATGAACTTTTTTGTTGACCTCTTCACTTTCTGTTGGTGTCATTATGTGTGCTACTTTGTTTGGAAAACTAGCTCCTAGAACCAAATCCATCTGGTGACTGATCTTCCTCATTGAGGGGAATCCATCAAGTACATTATCTGATACAATATCAAAAAATTCTCCCAGCATATATCTACAATTTTTGCAGGTACCTCCTCTACTTCTTCTTTACTATCTTTTGGAATTATAGAAAAGCACACATGCTCACACTTCATACCTTTGAGAAACTCTTTTCCATCAATAAAACATATTTTAGCAGCACTGCATACCTTTTCTTCTTTATCCTTCAATGGTTTAAACTTATTTTTCACTCCATCCTTGGTTAGAGTGTAGGCATTTTCTTGCCCATCGTGTACAACATGCCTATCAAATTGCCATGTCCTACCCAACAACATATGACATATTTCTATAGGTATGATATCATTAGTACCTCATTCTAATAGCTTCCAATCTTGAACTTCAGTGAGCACTACTCATTGACCATAACCTTGTGGTCATCTTGCACCCAAGCAACATTGTATGGATGTGGGTACTTTTGTCTCTTCAGCTTCAACTTGGTCACCATCATTTTTGACACCATATTGTTAGTACTTCCACCATCAATGATCACATCACAACACTTATCTTCACATCTACACCTTATGCAAAACAAACTCCTTTGATCAAGTTCATTCTCATCACTCAGTAGGACACTTCTATTAACTAAGACTTCTCCTCTTTCAACATCTTCAGAATGTGAGGATCTGGCATCTTCATCAACATGTGAAACTCTAGCTGAGCATTTAGCTCTTTGATCTGTCTTTCCTTGGCACTAGGTACATTCAAATTCTACATGCCCTTCTTCTTTACAGTGAAAACATTTCCCATAGAAGCCTCCTCTTCGAGATCCTTGTCCTCTACCTCCTCCTCTCTAATCTCTATTGTTCTGATTGTGGAAATGATTGGAATTGTTTCCCCTTTGTTTCTAATTGCTACTTCAAGCCTCATCCTTGTTCTTTTGATTATCAATATGGCCTCCATAAGATTGTCCACTAGATCTTCCACCTTAACCTCTTCCACTATTCTTATTGTCAAACTTCTTGCTCAGTTTCTCCTCAACTCTTAGGAAAACTAGTATGCACCTCCTCAATACTCTTCATTCAAACTAGACTCAGATCATCCTGAATGGTTGGCCTTAACCCATTAAGATAATGAGCAACTTTCTCCTTATCAACTTTTGCATGGCCAGTTCTATTGAGAACTCGATAGAACTCTTTGGTATACTCTTGAATAGATTTTCTCACTTGCTTCATTCCTTGCATCTTCTTCAACATATCAAGATCATAATCCATAGGAATGAATTATCATTTCCTTTTAGCTATCATCCAATCTCATCTAGTGATTTTTCCCTTTTCCTTTCTATTTTTCTCTAACTGAACTTCTTGCCACATTATCTATGATTGTCCCTTCAGTTTTGCCTTCGCAAACTTGACCTTATCTAGATCCTCAATATCTTCATACTCAAAGTACTCCTCTAGTTCATTGACACAATTGATCAACTCTTCTAGGTTAATATTTTCTAAAAATGTGGGAAACTCAAACTTAGGCCCTTTTCCAATCTTGGAGATGGCCCTTAAAAGCTTCTATTCCTCTGGGTTTAGAACTACCTGTACTCTGGCATTTTCTTCTACTTCATCCTCATCCTCGCTTTCACCTCTCACAAGAAGATTTATTCCTCTTCACATTTTTTCTTCCAATGCATGTATTTTCCTTTGGAGGGCTTGGAAACCCTTAGGTGTAACACCTACAACTTTTTTTCCATGCTCTCTTCATGGAGGCATTTCTATGCTTCCATTGAAACCCTAGTGTAAACTAACTCACAATAGGTGATCTATCTACACACTCAGACCAGACAATAGTCTTGGTGCAAACTGCATTACAATTGGTGATCTTTCCACACACTCAAGAACTCTAGCTCTGATACTACTTGATGAAAAGTGCTCCCCTTAAAACCATAAACTCATAACAGAAACAAAGAAACAACAACCAATGTGAGACCAAAATATGGACTTCTTATTTGCACCACAAATGTGAAATTACATAATTCTCAATTACAATATGCTAACCCACATGAGCACCTTCATTATAATAAGCTGCAAGACAAGTTGTGAACTATCACTCAGGGCTACCCTAGACAATGTTCAGGCCTTTCTTAAATAGGCAATTTTATGCCACTCGACAAGGTTCTAGACATTGAAACTTAACACCTAGGGCTGATAGACCCCAACAATACATATAGAGTTAGCCAAGTACATCTTTGACAACTATTTTAGATATTTTGGGTAGCCCAACTTTGAAAGGTCATAACTCATGAACTATTGCTTTGATTGGCTATTATAACAACTTTTTGAAAATGCTAGCCTTTGATCTACATGATCAGAATGGCACTAGTGTGCTTTTGGTAAGGCCTCTAATGGTGAGCTTGAAGATTTTTGTGCAAATTTCTCCACCAAAAATCTGCAATAAATTTTTTGATACTTATGCTTGAGCAATGAGATTTTTATGGTAGACTTACAACTCTAAAATGAACCTTCCTATAAAAAATGAGAACATTCCAAGCTCATATGACAAACCTACTAAAACAAGAAAGTTCCCATAAAAAGTAACCACCCTATCTACTAGTCCTTATTAAAATAGGAAAGACTGAAATACAAATATTTTTGGGGTGATGCAAGGTTGCTCTTACAACCAGGCTACTCCTACATAAATATTTTAAGAGGTATTTGCTCCCTCTTGGTTGCTTGATCTTGCTTACCTTTTTGCACCAGCATTCCTTTGGCCATTCCTCCCATGACCTCTACTTCTTGAGCCTCTACCAAAGCCATTTCTTCCTCTCCCCCTTCCTCTTGAATTCTCTTGAGCCTTAAGAGATTTCTCTTGGAAAGTTGTTGCTAATATGTTGATTTAGTGCTTATGGGTTTGAAGAGTTCCCATCAACTCATCCATGGTCAATGTGGTGAGGTCCTTTTCTTCCTCAATGGTCATGAAAATATTATCATATTTCTAATGTAAAATCCTCAATATTTTTTCTACAATCCTTTTCACATCACACTCTTCTCCATTTAACTTGAGCTAGTTTATCAAAGTGCAGATTCATTAGCTGAACTCTGTAATAGGTTCTTTATCCTTCATCTAAAGGTTCTCAAACTCCATTCTAATCATTTGTAGATTTACTACTTTAACCTTATTAGTCCCCTTGGAGTTCATCTCAAGGATACCTCATGCTTTCTTTGCATAATTTGTCATTGTAATCTTGGGAAAGACAATCTCTTTCATTGTTGCTTCAATTAGACTTAATGCTTTCACATCCTTTCTCATTGACTCCTTCAAGTGACTCTTCTATGGGTTTGTGAGGGAAACATACATTGATGGGAGAGCCACATTAGTGAACTCATTGATCACAAATTCCCACAAATCATTAGCAACCATAATGGTTTTCATCTTCATTGCCCATGTATCAAAATTTGGTCCATTGAAAGATGGTGGTTGTTTTCGTGTATCTTTCCTACATCTCCTGTCATGTCAATTATGCCTAGAAAATAAATTCCCTCACCGACTATGAATGTGGGGCCTCAAATCTTTGATACTAGATGTAAAGAAATTCAACTTTATGAACTCAAATTTCACTCAGCAAACAAGGAATGTCAAGGGATAATTTTACTCGACACAAGAGGGTGCTGAGTGATAGGCAGTTTGTGTCAAGTAACCTAGCACATGAAGAAGCTAAGTAAGCTTGGTAGTAAGGGAAACTTGGCACAAGAGGATGTCGAGTGAGCTTGATTACCAAAGGAGTTAGAGCTCGGTATAATGGATACTGAGTGAGCTCGATCAACAAAGGGAAGGTGGAGCTCAGCACTTGGTAGATGAAGGCACCAAGTGAACTTGATAAATATAAGCTTGTTGGATTCAATAAAGACAATAAGTCTTACAAAAAATGAGTTGATAGAGGAAGAGCTCTATTAAGGATTCAACTAAGTGCATTGTCTATAGACATACAATCCAAGAATTTCCACTATTAATACACAAAGAGGATAACAATGAAACTTGTAAGTATGAACTTCTCAAATACTAAGCATGCAATAGCGAATAGAAAGGAGACAACAATGAACTAACACAACTGGATCGATAAGTATGCTTACTTTCTTTCTTTCTATTCAACTAGGTTAAAACTATTTCAAAATTTGGGAGTATTTGACTTCAACTAGAAAAACTACAAAATACTTCAACTGATGAACTTAATCTTAAACTTATAGCACTAAAGGGTTCATACAATACGCCTAAAGCAATCACTACTTCTCAGGAAAAACAAAAATGAACTTATAGAATGATAGAGAGATTCAGCACGTGCTATGATATTGAACCTTCCTTCTGTCCTCTAAACTCTGAATATTATTCTTCTGTTTTGATCTACTCATCTTCTTCTTTCTCTACTCTAAGCTCTGCACTTCTCCTCTTTCTTCTAACTTATTGAATGAATGAGATTCATTTCATTTTGTGTACCTTCAAAATTTTTCCCTCCCTTTTCCAAATTCAAACTCACCTATCGAGTTAATGAGCATTAGGCAGATAGATGAGTGTTTGGTTCCAGGGGAAGATGACCATGTCACATCAAATTTTTGATAGTGTAAAAGTCAATCTAGAAAAGAAAGAATAATTCATACAACTAATCCACACATTTAAGCTTTATTGAAGAGTAGAAGCCTAGATGAAAACTAAGTACATGGAGCATAACATAATAGATGAATGATAAATTCTTGTAGTTATTCCAAATATTTATAAAAGATTAACAAATTTCATTCAAGTAGATCCATAAAAGGAAGCTTAGCATATGGCCGACAAAAAGAAACTTGTTCAAAATTGGAGTTTGCTATATAAATAGATTGCCCTTATTTATGAAAAAAGATTTAGGATTTTTTGTCAAATGTTTGAGAGTAATCACAAATTACATATATGAAATTGAAGGATAGGAATCTAGAAAATAATGTTGAGTTGGACAAATTCAAGCATAGTGGTTATTTTTTACTATTGTTTAGGAATGAGAGACCTAAAACCACTACAACAATAAAATAAAAGCATGACTATTTGAGGCATCACACCAACTAATATAAGCTTTACCTATCATGATTGGTAGATTTTTTTTAGAGAAAAAGGTTTATTTTATTTTATTTATTAAATTACTTTTTCTCCTTTCTTAAGATTTCACTTTATGCACCTTTTGCATTCTCATTTAATAATTAATTAGTAATTATTAAATAGCATTTAATTTTTAGGTTACCCTTTTTGTGTTTCAATCTCCTACTATAAGGATAGAACATTTATTAATACCATTTATCTTTTTCACTTCTAAGAACACAATTCACATATTATCAGAGCAAACCCTAGCCTCTTCTTGTATTTTTCTTCTCTGTGAAAGATTTTTACATGCAGGTATTCAAGGGCTTTGTGGATTTGGATTGCATATTGATCAAATCCTTCATAGTATTAGAGCTAGATCTACTATAGCTTGTTCATTATTTGGAGAAAAAGGAGAATAAGGGTTTGACAAAATAGATCTAGAATTTTTTGGGTATTTCTTGTGACAATAGAGGTCTATGATTTTTGGAACACATTGAGGCCAAACAAACCTCATGGATGGATTTAGAAGGTGTCAAAACCCCCATTTTAATATAAAGTTTGTCGATTTTGGACAATGTTGATTTGGGAGGCAATTTTTTTTATAGAAGGGCATTTTTTCATATCAATGTGACTCATCATGATTAGGTTTATTAAAACAAAAATACTTTGGTCTTTTTGGATTTGATTTACCCTCTTTAGGAGGAGGTGGCCCTGATGAAATGTGAGTACTAGAATCAATTTGAAACTCTGTAGAATGAGATTTCCGAGCCTTCTCCTTTGTCCCTAAAGATAGTTGAGCGACCAATGCATGACTCTGTGACCTTGTGAGAGAATCCAGTTGAGAGAGCTTAGCTTTTTGTCGAGTCAACCAATCACAAAAAACCTCAAAGGATGACATGGTAAATCTATTACCCAAAGTATCTTTGGTGTAATAGAAGGTATAAGAAAAAATTTGAAAGTTTCTATGGAGCTTTGAAAGAATCAGGTAGATGCACTTAGTGTTAGTCTTGGTTTTTCCACAACCCTACAATAAATACCTTAGTTTGTTGAATTTCATGAAGAAGTCCTCAATGGAGGGAAAATAATTTGGTATAAGTGAGGTAAGCTTTGCCTCAATCTAAAATAATTTAATCAATAGCTTATTAAGATTAAAACTTATCTTAAATATTTTTGGAATAATAATAATGTTTAATATTAAAAATATATAATTTTAAAAAATTGTATATAATTGTAATATTTTTAATTAAAAAAAGAAACAATTAATGGGTGCTGATCTAAAGTATAATTAGATCATTAGACACTAATAACAAAACATTACCAGTGCCTAGTAATGAGAAACTCTCCCTCTATCAAAGACAAAGGTCCACAAATAACTGACCCACCAACCATGGTCAATGTTGTGAATGAATACCTTGGGACAAGCCCCCAAAATAGTTTCATACTTAAACCAAAAACAATAGCAAAGGACCAAAGTGTGCCCTTTAAAACTGCTAGCAATCACTCAATCACAGGAAAAAGAAACACTAAAATAATAAATCACGATAGCAACAAGGGAACATACTCAAACCATCAATGCCTATCATATCTGTAAACAAAATATAGATCCAAATAAAATTATATCTCTAACCTTGGGAAACACAACATATATTCACCAACCATGGGTCTAGGCAAGGCTAAAGCTCCAACTTTGTAAACATAGGGAAAAGGCTACCATCCCCTTCCCAAAAAAACACTCCTAAATCACCATAATGGCAATAAGAGGGACAAGAAGGAGGAAGACCAAAACCATGAGGTAATAGTTGCTCCCCCATCTATCGCTAACAAAGCTACTAAAAGTAGCACAAGTATACATCATCTCAGCAGGAGTCTCCATTTCTTCCCAACACCCAAATATGTTCTCCACCTCAACAAGAGGTTTCTCCAACTCCATAGTAGCTATGATCATAGAAGCAAAGAGGAAGACCTAAGTTGTCCTTGAAGGAAGTATCACACATATCCACAACAAAGGATTTAGCTATAGAGTCATCCCTTCTTCACCGCATGAAATACCCAGGCTAGAGAGGCTTTGTACATCCAAATCTCTCGAAATAAGAAAGAGATGCTCGCAATAACAACATGAGAGCATCTCCTAAAATCATTTACCTCAACATTCTCCCAGCAAGTAGCCACCTCCATAAGCTTTTCCTCCAGCTCAATAGTGTCTTCCACATAAATAGGAAGTAGGAAAGAGCAAGGACAATACAAAGGAAACATCCACCATAAAAAACTCTCCTTTTCTTACACCAAGAAATGAAGGAGCCACCTAAAAATATGGATGAAAAGGACCTCCAAAGAGAAAGGCACAATTTAGTCCTCACGAAATTGCTAGGAGAAGAAGTTAGATGGCTATGCCAAATAGGTTCCAAATTGGAAAGCTCTCCTTCTAAAGACAAACATTGATATTCCTTCTTTTTCTCATCGAGCTTCTTTAGTATCATCACTTCAGTCAGATATTAAAGATATGGGAAAGGATCATGCACTATGTGCAACCATGATCCCTCATTCGCCTAGTTGGTTATTGGATTCAGGTGCTTCACGCCATATGGAATCTTCTTAGGATTTGTTCTCTTCTTTTAAGGCTTCTCCTAGTCCACATATTTTTATGGGAATAACACTATTATGATTGTATGCAAGAAAGATTCTATTGACATTGTTGATGGTACATTTCATAATGTACTTTGTGTTCCATCTTTGTCCTCTAATGTTCTCTATATTTATCATATTACACACATTGGGACAGGGAAGACAGATGAGTTTGCATAGGATTTAGTGCACATTAGAGATAGTTAGACAACCAATATTATTGCTATAGGGATTGTTAATCATGCTTCCCACCTATATTCCTTCTCACATTTTGGTCCACCATCTCCACTATCAGAAACTCACTCTCCTTTTTCACATGTCTATTGAGGTGAAGTCAGGTCACTTGAACTTATGTGTTTTTCCTAAGACTAGTGTTGTGACTTCTACACCTCCAACTCCTATTTAGATTCCATCTCTTGAACAAGATTACTCTTTAGCATTGCCTACTATTATAACTCCAGTCATCAAGCCATCTACTATAGTTATTGAGGATATATCAAAGGACACACATCTCCTCTCAAATGACAGATTCAACACATCTGTTATTCCACCTCCATTGGAGATTTCATCTTAGGATTCTCATGCTTTCTCCTTTGAGCATTAGTTAGGACTTCTAGCTACACCTTATATACATTGGTTTTATCATTCTTGTCCACTTTATTTTCTTCCTCCAAATTGGGGACACATTGCTAGGTTCATCAACATAGGAGTTCTACCATTCTAGGGGGGCTATGGAGTCTCAAGCTTCTATCATGAAGACTTTCATTCTACTCATGGTCTTGAGAGATTCTCTTGAGATGTTTTATTTGTGCATCCTTTTTCCATCTCTTTTTGGTGCAGAGTTTTTCCCACTAAATTTTCTCTATTTCTCTATTTCATAGAGATTTGATTGTTATTGAGTACCTCATCAGGTCTTGTTTTCGGGACCCAAGTTTTCTTTTTGTATTGTGTTGTAGCTTCCTTACTCTTTTTGCATTATTTATAGTTGCATTATTGCTCATCTTAAGAGAGGGTGTTAGAGAAAAATGTTAATTTTATTTATTAAATTACCTTTTCTCCCTTCTTAAGATTTCACTTCATACACTTTTTGCATTCTCATTTAATAATTAATTAGTAATTATTAAATACCATTTACCTTTTAGGTTACCCTTTTCAGGTTTCAATCTCCTTCTATAAGGATAGATCATTTGTAATTTTATCATTTATCTTCTCCATTTCTAAGAATATAATTTGCATGTTTTTAGAGCAAACTCTTGCCTCTTCTTGTCTTTTTCTTCTTTGTGACAAGTTTTTCCATGCATGTATTCAAGAGCTTTGTGGATTTGTATTGCATATTGATGAAATCCTTCAGCTTTAAATTTTTTTTGCAATAGGCTTGCTAGTTCCCAAAGCAATCAATTCCAATTGCCATTATGGCTTAACCTTTTGGTCCACATTAAACAACTACAAGATTTGAAATTGTACTATAATTAATTGTTCACTTGGTAGAATATGAATTGATTCACCATGGTTTCAACAAGTATAATATAATAATGGACAATGATGAAAGTGTCACAATAACAAACTACCCATATATGATTTCTATTTTTCATCACAATGCATATGAGATATACTTTGGTGATGAGCTACAAGATCATAAGCTATTAGTTTCCTTGATGATCCTAAGCACAAAAACCTCAGCTTGTAAAGTAAAATTGTGAAAGGATGAATGAAAAATATGGATATAAAACCCCAGGTTTGCAATTCTTCAAATAATCTTAGTGAGAAAAAAACATTGGGCCACAAGAAATAGAGGAGACATATAAATAAAAAGTGAAGAAATATTTGGCAACCTAAGACAATTCATTAAATTGACCTACTAGACTGACATAAAGAAATAAAATGACTATGAATGACAAATCTCCCTATAAAAAAAGTCACTCTAAACACAATAGAATATCAGAATATAGACAGAATTTTTTTATACCATAACTCTAATAGTGACGGAGGAAAACAACGATTTGAAAATTTTAGATAATGTTTAACTTAGTTAATGTTCAACTTAGAACAACCCTTATGAAAACAAATCATACGTAAGATAAACTAACAAGATAAATCATCCTCTTCCTTAAACAATAGTTAGCTCTAGATACTTGTAACACACTTCTTTCACAAGAGGATGCCATCATGAATAAGTGCCACGTAGTGGCTAGAATTTACCTAATTGTTAATTATAGTTCTCATATTTAATAAAATTTAATTAGATATTAAATAATTTAATAAAATTATTAAAATATATTGATAAATTAATAATATTAATCAAAATAGTTATTAAAATAGTTATTATTTTTAAAATATATTTTTAATTTATTAAAATCTTATATTTTAAACTAGATTTTTTTATTAAACATAAAATAAATTTTAATAATCAATTTTTATGTAAGATATTAAAGAATGTAAGTATTTTTATATTTATTATATGTAAAAATAGCTTTGTAATTTTTATAACCAAATAAAAAGTTAAAATTTTCTAATTTACATTTATTTTTATTTTTTAATGCTATTCTAAATCTTAATACTTTAAATATACATAAAACTATAGATTACTTTCTTTAAGTTAAATAATAGCTAATATAATTTAAAAATAATAATTTTTAATACTTAAACAATTGTGTTAAATGAAATAAATTTATACTAAATTCTTTATTTAAAATTTTGTACATTGATTAAACTTGGTAAAAGAACAACATATAAATTTGGATTGGCTATAGCTGAAAACAACTCAACCTCATATAGTACTTTCTAATGGAAATATGATGTTAGATCCTAAAAAAGGGTCCTATAACATCTAAGAGCTCAGTCAATCACATGTCAAATAAATAAATGTTTTTTTACTAAAAGAAAATAACTCTATATTTTGTGAAAATTTTGTTTTCTATTTCTCCTTACACAAAGATCTCAAATTTCGAATAGAAGTAAAGTGAAGTCAAGTGACTTTAGTACATTGACATGACTAAAAGTACTTTTTACAATTGATGCACCAACTTAATCTTCTACTTCTACTGTTCCACATCACATCAGCACATGAACAAAAAATATTTTGGAACAAGTTAATTTTCACTGCAGTCATACAATGGAATACAGTCATAATTGAACTGGTGGATAAAATGAAAATCCCTATGTTATGCATGACCAACTCATTGATCAACTCAGAAGTAGTTGCACTTTTAATAAATTTTCTAAAAATTTATTTTGAATAAATAGAAAATACTACTGAAAAAATAGAATGAATCAATTAAAAATGTGTAAAAATAGATTTAAATAATGTTTATTCATTCGTAACATTTTCTTAAAAATTATTAATATGAAAAAACAAGTAAAAACTATAGTCTCCTTAGTCCTGCCTTTACAATATCTAAAATTTATATTTAAAATCACCCCGGTCCTTGAGTATTCAGTAAAAATGAGTACGTCTGTAAGGAGCAAATAAAACCCCATTTTCTGAAAACCTACCGTTGCATTGGCAATTGGGAAGCAGGATACATCCAGGAGCACGACAATGTCGTTTCAGATGATATAGAATTATTCTTCCGTATTCAAATTATAATGAACACGGTATGACTTTGATGAATATACTGAACCAGTGCCGGCCAATATTGTAGTGGAGCTGCCAGTTCTCTGTGTTTTTTTAACAATGTTTATATTATAGATGCAATTATAATTTGGAATCTTGCAATTAAGAATTAAACAACACCAAACAAGACATCTTAAAATAGTTCAATTACCGACATCTCCCACTTATCACTACAAAATTTTGTCCACTCTCGCTTTTAAATTTTATTAATTAAAAAAATATTCACGAATTTGAGGACTTTACTGACAATGGTTGTTTGTTTTTCTCTTTAGTTTTTTCTGGTTAGTTGGCTTGAAGGGCTTACACTGAATAGATCTCAAAGGTCCGAGCCCGGTAGGTGCACAAATCGTAGGGTTTGCTTTATTTTTAATTTCTATTATTTCTAACTTTGGTTTGCATTCTTGATCAGAATAGAAAACTAATTAGACACTTGGAGGACATTAAGGTCATTCAGAACTTTCAAAAATAATATTAAGAAATATTATCAGAATAAAAAAAACCAACGTGTGTCATTTAGAGTACATTAACATTGAGAACTCTTAAAATATTAAAGAAATTATGTGATTTTCATAGTTCATAATATTAAAGATGGATTATCTGATTTTTGCATGATAAAATAGGGGATTTCCTCCATTTTTAAATATATCGAATTTTTATTTACTAAAATAAAGAGTTCAAAAATATCGAATAAACTAAACCAGGAACGTTTCGATGCTACATTGCTCATAAAAAATGTAATGTAATATACGGAAAAAATTTCTTTCCGACTTTGCGGCCAAATTCCATAAACAAAATAGACCCCAAAAAAACTAAGTGACTTGCATACAATAGAAGATGGTATGAATTGAAAATTGAGGACTTCAACCCTGACGATAAATATTTTTAAAAAGTGAATAGAATAGGTTTGGGATGCAACAACATCGATGGAACCAGTCTATTCTAAGAAATATTGCACTCCAGTTGTGGGCTCCGTAATAATAGAGGAGTCATGAGCCACAGCAGAGAGGTGTTGTTGGCCTTGGTGAATTTGAAGTTGGCTGACTCCTTGTATTACTTGTGACACTGCAACCTGCCCTGCACCCCCATTTTGAGCAGCTGTAGTTGCGGCGGATTGTTGAGGAGGAGGCAATTGCAGCAAGGCCGCTTCGTTGGCGGCTTTCAACTTTTGGAGAAGGATTTCCAGGGCGTGGAAATAATTGGGAAAGTCGAGGTGGTGGAAGGCGGTAAGTACATCGTCGCCGCTGATGGACTTTCTGTTACCCTGCTTACAGATGTCTGCTGCCTCGTCTCCCACGAATCGTATGAATTCAGTTGCACATTGCCGCACCGCTTCCTTGGCCTCATTAGACAGCCTGGAGTCCGGAGGGAGGACGTGGCGCATAATCCTCCCCACGTTCGCAAGCGGCAATGACCTCTCTCCCCCTGCCCCCACAATCTCTGCCTCTCTCCCGTTTGCCCCGCTGCTCTCGCCCTGCCTCTGCTCTCCCTCCATTTTTTATTCTTTCCCACAGAAAATACACGATTATTGAAAATCTCTACGTAGCTCTGATTTCGTCGACATAAAGAATTCTTGTGAATGGCTTGATATATACAGAGTCTGCTCCGAAATACGAGGCGTTAACGGCAGTCACGAAGCTCAGCTTAACGCTATTTTTAGAGCCGCATTTTATTTTTAGAACTCGTGCATGTGTAATATGCTCTATTTGTCACAACTAATAATATAAAGTAAATTTTTTTAAAATAGATATATATTTTTTTAATGGAGGTTATCTACAAATAAGTTTTAGGTACTCGCATAAATGTCTGATATCTATTTTCAAACAAATTGTTACATATAAATAAAATATAAGATTATGAAAATATATTTAGAATAAAATAATCTAAGTTAATAAAATGATTGTAATTGATAGCAATATTCAACAATATAAAAATATAATAATATTAAAATAAATGTTAATTCTTTTAGAAAAAGTACGTATAAATTTTGTAAAGTATGTGCATCTACACATAGTTTGCATGTAGGAATTGAATTTATATTCACAAATTCTAATTAAATTTATCTACAAATGTTAATGAAAATTCAGCTGTAAATTCTTGTGGTTACCAATTATTTTGTGACACCTTTTGTTTGTCATGATTATACTTTATTTTATTCTATATTTTATAGTCAATTTATAGAGTATTTTTTTTGATTGAAAATGATATTTTATTGTATTTAGTGAAGTAGGACTCTATGTGAAAAAATGTGATTGAATAATAACAAATTTACATAGTAAAAATAAAATTATTTTTGAAGTATTAGATAGTAGCCAAAAGGGAGGGGCTGACCCAAGAGTACAAAAAGACTAAAGGATTAGTCGGAGGTTACCTCCCACCTATCTAACCAATACCAATTTTGTACTTCAAAAAACAAATAAAGACAAGATGGAAAACAAAGCAATCCTTACTATTAGTCCTATTTCTAACTAGCAAATAAAACAAAAAAATATATCAACAACAAGGAGACATATTGTTGTTATTAGTCCACTACCTGATCATATAAATCTATTAAAAAAAAAACCCATAGGCACCAAGTTCAATGTGATCCAAAACATATAAACTAAAAAAAAAAACCAGAGCAAGGGCTAGTTGCCTATTTTCTTTTCCCATTCCTCGCTTTTCTTTTTCTCAGTCTCTTCCCTATTTAAGTTCGCCCCCTCCTCTTTGATAGGTTTATCAAGGAGCATCTTTAACTAATCCTCTACTAGGAAACCATAAATGGAGTAGGGAGTTTCTCTCTCCTTTCCCAAATCCTTCTCGTCCTTGTTCACCTATAGGAAATAGAGAGTGGTAGCAACAGAGTGTATGACCTTGATGGAGATTTGTGCTAAGGTGTCAATTTTATTTGTAAATGCCAATGTGATTATCCACCATCTCCTTCATCATATACTCCAGCCCCTCTATCCAGGCCTTGCTTTGGCTATGTTTCCCTTTCTCCCCCACCTTTGGGAGCACCTTTCATGGGGGAGGTGATGTCCTCCCACCCACTTCTAGTTGGGGACAGGATGACTTCCTAGGTGTATGAGATGCATGAGGGACTAGGTGAGATATAGACTACCTTCTTTCTAGTGTCCTAGTGTAGCCTCTTCCTCTTGGTGGGTGTTTTTTCACTCTCATCAAAGCTAAAGTCCTATTTAGGGGGGGACTTGAATTTCTCTATTTGGAGTTGTTTAATAACTCTTTGAGCAGTTTTCTTACTCATTCTCATGTCCGTATAAAACTCAATGAGGCTTATTTTCACCTCAGAACTAGGGTTTTATTTTACTTTTTATGGCTTGAGCTAGGGATAGGGTCCATCAAGATTTGGGGAGTAATAGTAGCCAACAGGTTGACTAGAAGTGTTGGGTTTAAGGTAAGGTGGTGTTTGTAAAGATTGTGCGTGAAACTCTATTGGATGATATAAAAGGGTTTGCCTTCTCTTACTTTTTCCTTATCCTTAAAGACACAATCTTCCACTGTATACAGAATAGGGTATAGAAAAGAAATCAGATCATGGTTCCTGAAATGGTTGAGAATGGGGACATGGTAGTAATGCAGTACTTGAAACTAATTTTTAAGTGTAATATACCACATAATGACATAGAAAATCATGTCACATTGCTTCAAAAGACCCACCACACATGCAAACTGGCTCCTCATTAAATTTAAAGAACTTCCTCAGACTAGTTTCAACATTCACCTTGGCTTGCTTGCACCAATTCTTACCCTCTAGGGAAAGCCCTCTAACACTAGCAATAAGCTTGTCCATTATTTTAGATGCCATCTCGTTGATGTTCACCTTCCTATCATTCTAAGAGTTGATAAATTGCATCAAGATGTGGTCGTCATGCTTCCAATGATGGTAATATTCCTTCCTAAAGATAAACAACAATAAACTCACTTTTTTTTATGTTAGCCTCAACATCTATTGGTTGAATGTGGTCATAGACACCCATTTCTTCACCCAATTGAACCACCAATTTCGTAGAGTTTTCCAAAATCGCCTTATTACAGACTAAATTTTGGTAGTCATAACACAATAAATAAATTGCACCCAAGCTGAAATCATTAAGGCAATCAAAACCCATTATAAGATTGCAAGAAATTGAAAAATCTTTCTTAGTGACACATGTGATCAATACCCTTCCTTCTGAAATTAATTGTTGCTAGTTGTAGTTGGAGTGACGTTTGATTAAAGTGTCCTTATCATCCAACTTTATTAGATTTTTATAGATCTAAATAATTCCTCAAAACTTGTTCTTTTCCCAAAGTAATCAAGGCCCATGGTGAGAGGATCACAAAAGACAATCCTCACATAATCTTGCCAAAATTTAACTTTATGAAAGAAAATCCATTGGCATTCCCACCCATGTAGATTCATAAAGGTGAGTCATCTTTTGTAATGATTCATATGATGTTATGAGAAGTATGCTTGCATTCCATGATCACTTGAGTTGATGATGGAGTTTGGTTGACATCCTCCCATTTGACTATTCGCATTAGATTGTGGCCAAATTTTTACAACTCATCCACGACTCCATTTCCTTCATGGTAAATGTGGTCTACGTAGATCTCTTGATACCCCTCTATCAACTTCCAAATTTCCTCTATTATCTTTTTGATCTTGCATCTACTCAGGTCCTCTCCTTTAACTTCTTTAATAATCAACATCGAATCCCCCTCAAATGCCAATCTATTAATTCCTCTAACTCTCATAATTATCATTCCCCACAAAAGAGCCAAGGATTCTACTTTGTTGTTCAAACCCCTTTAGAGTTACTAAGCAAAGAAACCACTAGCTCCCCCATACTTATTCAAAAGACAACCCCAACTATAGTGCTTCCAACTATGGCTAACCCATCAAAATTAAGTTTTATCCATGTTTTAGGAGGAGCATGCCACACCGTTCTATGCCTAGCCATAGATTTGGAGTTATCAAACTATGCCACCATTGGGCCTAAGTCCCAAGAGGAAGCCCACTTCATATCAAGTCTTCCCGGGGGCTTTGTGGGTGGGGATTGGGGGGCTTCATGGGGGGTAGGGGGCCTTCCATCACCATATCCCACTACAATCCTTTAAGAGTCTAGTAACCTACTTGATCACTATCAAGTTGGTAATGGCTTTGTCCCTAAAGATTTTGTTATTTTCCTCCTTCCAAATTTTCCACACTACAACATTTGGGGTCAAATTACGATGGAAATTTTTGATGGTGGTGTAATTTGTGGTCATTTTCATGTTCTTTTTGCAATTGTCCCTGATGCCATTGCAATACTGATGTCTATATCATAATTGCAACACCCTTGTGGGCATAAAAAAGAAGAAAATGTGACAATCATTTTCAATTTGTTTTGATTTTGGAGAGCTATGCGCGAAAGAGGTGGAGAGCTCTGAACGAGGGTGGAGAGATGTGAAAGTTGTCATGGCCCTTGTGATTGATGCATTTGGTTGTTGTTCCCTCATGATCTCCGCATTTTTTTGCCATGCTCTTTCTTTGTAATTTTATTGTCATGTGATGCCCTTGCTTGGTGATTTCATTGTTGTGTGGTACCGTTGCTCTATGATTTCATTGTCATGTCATGCCCTTGTGATCTATGTGCCCCTGCTCTATGATATTATTCAAGGGTGAGAAGAGGTACATATGTAAATGTTTTTTTTCTTTTCCTTGTAACATGTATGTCTTTATATTTCCTTCTAAACATGTATCTCTTTATATATTTAGAGAGATCTTTTTCAAGGTGCTTATTACATATATGATCTACCTACATACATATTCCATAATCCAAATAATGAAACAGTAAAACTCACTCGACCCATGCTAAATGACTTACCTCAAGATCCTACACAAAAATAATGCAGACCATGAAAAATAGGCCGAGTTTGCAAGAAATTTTGCAAAAACATATCATAGCACATATTTCTAGAAAGGAATAAGCCATAACCTAGTTAAATTAGTATAGTAGGTGATTAGCTGGGTTGATTACAAATTCCTATAGAACTACTATTACATTAGGTATAATTAAATAAACAAATAAATGTTCCCAGCTAGCAGGATCAAATACAATTTTTCAAGGTGATAAAATTGCGTATGCAGATGATTTGATGCTTACAAATAGATCTCACTTTATGGTTCAAAGTGTTTAGTGAACATTAATGGAGATTTTTGACATGAGAGATCTTGGGTGTCTACACTATTTCCTTGGGATTGAGGTTGTTCAATATTTCCATTTGTCAAGCATGCCAAACATGCCAATTTGCCAAACAATACTTTATAATACTATCTAGATTTACAATTTTCTTATGTACTTCTCCCCTTTAGAATTTTGTCCCTTTTACAATTTTTTCCCTTTACAATTTTCTTAATGTACTTCTCCCCCTGTAACATCAATGAAAAAGGTTAAAATATCAAGAAGAAAACTACTATAAAAAAAAAACTATCTATCTATTGCCCAAATTTCTATAAACATCTACCTTAAGTTAATAGAATCTTCATACAATCATCAAAATTTTGTTTAAGACTATCCATAACTTTAGTCCATGTATCTTTGGCTGATTTAGTTGAGGTGAGAATTGCACATAAGACATATGATGCAATCTCAATTTGATTACGGTCTGAATACAAAAAGTTAGAATAAGTGTCCTTGGCCTTGACACATTCATCCAACTATTTCTCTACCTTAGATATTCTTAGAGCTATAGACTCTTTGAAATCTAATACTCTCTTCAAAATTTGTTCCTTCCAAAGTTCTAGTTTCTTGATATCATTGTGAATATTGGCCACTTGTCCTTCAAAATCATCAACTTTACAAGATGGATGTTGTAACTGGCTAGATAGAGCCTCTAGCTCACTTATATTTCTTCTAATCTAACTATCAATATCCTTAGTTAGCTTATAAGATAGGGTACACTTAATGTATAGTATCTTCCTATCCTATTGACACTTCCAAAGTTTCTTGATACAAGTATCAAGGCTTATCAAATCATTCTTAATATTTTGACAAATGGTGCTAAACAAGTTAGCATCATGTGTGATCTATGCCTTAGATTCTACAACACTCAAAAAATTAGTAAATTCCTCATCAAATAACCTTAGCATTGCTTGTGCCCTCTATTTTGGATTTTCCTCTGTGTGCTGCACTACCAGAGTACTATGTAGTCTGTTAGTAACCTCCATCAAGGTTTTTTGCAGGCTCTTCATTGTTCTATTCTTCTTAATGAGTTTTGATATGGATGAGATCAAATTAGTTTGATTATCATCATTAGTTGTCAGGCTGGCAAGTGAAAGTAGGGTAGATGAACTAGAAGGTTTAGTGTCATCTTCCCTATGCTTTATGGTTGCCTCTTTCACTCATCTCTCTTCTTCCTCTTTTTCTTCTCTTTCCTTCCTTTCTTTTTCTCTCTTATCTTCTTCTTCCAATATTTTCTTCTTGTCTTCCTCTTTTTTCCTTCTTATTTCTTCTTTGGCTACTCTTTTCTTTTCATCTCATCCTTAAGAAATTTCTTCTTGGCATCTTCTACTTTCCTCTTCTCCTCCTCTAGTAACCTCTTTTCTTCTTTAATTTTCCTCAATTTGTCTTCTATATCTTCGAAATGAGATTCAGGAGGTTCTAAACTTTTAAATGGGTTACTATCCTCAATGTTAATGGTAACATTGGTCTAATCTATCTGCATTGTGTCACCACTCATTGATACCTCTGAGGTTCTAGGTGCAGGTGAAGATGTTGCCTTAGACTCTGCCATCATCTAACTAATAGCTATCACCATTTTACTTCTTAACTTGTCTTTCTCACCCACCATAAATAAAAATGGTCTCACCTTGTTCCTCATGTACGGTGCTAGATTATTTAGTAATCTCTTGATTTTTTCTTCATTATTAGTCTTGCAAATAGTCCTTAGCATAGACTTCTAAAGTTCTAAATCTTCTTCTCTAACTGGTGCCTTCTTATCTATAAGTCTATCATAGAATTTTTGGTTTACCATTCCTTAAATATCTTTCAATTTTAGATTGTTGACTATAATGTATCTCACAGTAGAGATATCAATCTGATCTTTCTCAAATTTATTATACAAATCAGAAATTTTTTTCATCTGAACAAAGTTGCCTTCATTAATAATAACTAAGTTTATCTTCTCGATCTTTGGCTTCTAGGGTTGTCAAGATTTTCTTGCTAATTGTTTAGAGGTGGTTACCTTCTCTACTTGTTTAACTTCTTCTTCTTCTTCTTCTTCTTCTTCACTAGACTCAATAATTGTCAACAATGTCTTTTGTCTATTACCTAGTCCAGTGGCTTGTTGCTCCCCCCTTTTTGTCTTTGTGGTCACAACTTGCACTAATCTATCAAATTTTCTCTTTGGTTCACTTGGCTGAACATCATATAGTGTTGCATATGGAATACTCTATTCTAAAGATGTCTCTATAATAGAAACTGACAAAGGTTGCACATTCAGTATACCTTGTTTCATGATTTGTCTAACTACTTGTGACTCACTCTCATTCGTACCAGCCTCTGATAAAGCTTTCTTCATTATAGCTTCTATCTTCTTGTGAGAAGCCTTCTCCAAGGATGCCTAATGAGCTGATTGGGTAAACTCATCATATCTTCCAAATCTATATTTAGCTTTGTCCTTTTCTAATTTCAACAATAAATCAATATAACCACTAATGTTTCATCACTCAATTCATAACCTAAGGGATCAAGAAATGTTTCCCAAGGCTCTACTACTTGAATATAAGTAAAATATGTATCAACCATAATACAAATGTCATCTAAATCTATCTACAATTGTAGGTGCAATTTTGAATCTCTATCTTATTTCATTATGAAATGTCTTCATTATCAATTTCCCATTGTCCAATATCTTATCTTCTTGATGTCTTTTGCACACTTTTGTAATCTTCTACACTATGTATCTATCATTGCTCATAATCTTTATGACTAACAAATATGGAAATCTTTTTAGAACATGAAAAAATATGTGATTGATTAGTGACTGAAATCTAAGCACACTATTCTTAGTCCTCTTAATCTTTTATAGGTTCTCAAGTCATTGCATTCTTAGTATTTCAATAAGGTTTACTTGTTCCTTCTCCACACATATCTTGTAGGCTACATAGATGAATCTGGCTAATAATTCATCAATCTCAAAACTTGCACATAAGAAGTAGGCAGTGATTCTACTCAGGAATCTTATATCATCTTGCTTAATGGTGCTGATCATCATAGCCATTCCATTATATACTACCTCGGTATAACTCTCAATTTTCTTCTTAACCAATTTCTTGCCTATGGGTACACTACCTTGTTTACTAGGACCAGTTACCTCATGAATAAGGTTGGCTAAGATATCAACTACACTATCTTACATCCATAATTTTCAATCATGTGTCCTACTTAATATGATTTGTGTCCATTTAGCTATATCCAATTCTAGATAAAAATGATATTTGAACAGGTCTAGTTCCTTCAAGTGTTCAAATTTTGGCTTCATAGTCATATCATGGTTAAAGACTAAATCCATATCCTTGTTCATATATTCACTCCCAATAGATTCAAACATGCTGTTAAGATAACTTCCTACATCTTCCAAATAAGCTACATTGTTTGGTGTAATGGAGCTGAACTAGGGTTTTCTTCTATAGGTTTTACAAAAACAACTTTCAACTTAGGTATGTCCTCATCCTCAACATTATAAATTACTGGCATATCCATGCTTCTAACAAATATGAAATTTTATCGAATACATTCTAAAGATAAGTGATAAAATACCTTTTCTAAAAATAGGGCTTTCTTTGAAATTTCCTTAACAAGTCACTTCTAAGTGCTCTCTACTTTAGATGTAATCACAATGAAGTAGTAATCAAGTCTATACTCCATTTTATTCTATTAACTTAAACTTGCATTAATTGTGTACTTTGCAAACATGAAAAAGTTGTCAATTACATTCTGTAAATAGATAACTACACAAGATCTTCTATCTGATCTTTAGATGCTACCTAAGGTTTCCCATAGCTTCATTTCATCATGACAAAGTTCCACAAAACTTTGCTTCATGAAATTCTCTGTAAAAAATATAGTTTTCATCCTCTGCTACAAAATTAACCTTTTCTTTAATACTCAATTCCTTCATAACTAGGTTAGATAAGCTCCAAATTACAAGTGAGCTTAAATATAGTCTAAACTTATCTAGATACACCTTTTCCCAAATTCACTACCCATACTTCGATCTCTGAGTGAAGTTACAAACTGTGGTATTGTGAACAAGCTTAATTCAACTTAGTTGAATCAAGCTCAATAACTGACTTCGATCTTCATGTCTCATCATCCTCTAGTTTTTCTTTTGAGATGTCTAATCATTTTACAAATACCTCATTGAGTTCTTCTCGAAGTTCACTAACTACATTTCTTTGTTCTTCACTATCTTTCTTAGTTCTAGAGTTCCTTTCATGGTTCCTTTTGTCATTTCTAATATTTCTTCCATCATTTCTTTTATTACCAAATTTTCTTCCATTGTTCCTTCTATCTCCAAAGTTTCTATCCATTCTACAATACTTTTTTGTATGTCCAAAGTTTTTTCATAACTAACATACTAGAGCTCTACTTCTAGGATTCTTTTGATCATTAGGTGCCTGACAGTTTTGAGCAATGTGTCCAAAGTTGTTACACTTATAACACATAATAGCTCTTCTATCTTCATAAGGTCTTCCTAGACATTCTACTATTCCTTCTATCATTATCATATTTAAGTTTCTTACAATCAATTTCTTTATGACCCATACCATGAAAATTATTACAATAAAAATCCTTAACATGATTAAATGACTTATTTGTACAATCTCTTTTTGTACGATATATCTCATTACATGAAAAACACTTACCTCTAAATTCATACCTAGCTTCCTTAGGAGATTCCACTTGCTTTCATTCATCCAAAATTTCAAATTCCTTGTCTTGTCCAACTTCTATAGATTTATCAAAAGATTGACTAGATTCAATCTTATCATCAAATTCATCTTTTTCTTTCAGATTTAATCTAATCTCAGGTTTCTTCATAGACATGTTAAATAGATAACCAAGACCAGTCTTATCATAAGTAGGTGTCTATATTGACATTGAATCATCAAGCTTTTCTCTGCTAGAATAAAGCTTCTCTAGTTGTTTCTTACAACTAGTTAATTTTTCTTTCACAATAGTATTATACTTATGGAGTTCTTTATGATCTTCTTCAATCTTTCAAAATTAGATGTCTTCTTTGCCAGACGTTCTCTAAGATCTACATTCTCAATCTTTAAATGAGATTCAACTTTTCTAGGATCACTCCTCAAAGTTAACTTCAAATTTGTAATCTTCAATTCATGCTTCTAGATCTTGTACTATATATTCAACCTTGAATATTCATCATCACTAGTTTTAGATTCAATAGATTCAGGCTTGGATTTGAGATGTTCAATCTTTTCCTTGAACTACCTAATATATACTTTAGAGTCTCCAAATTTGTCCTTCTGCTTATGTCTTTCTTCAGTAAGGAGATCAATTTGTTCAAGTGCCTCTTCAAGTTTCTTCATCAACTATTCCATTACCATAGGTATCTTACTCAAGTTGATAAGCCTCTTCTAAGTAATTGTTCTCTAATACCAATTGTTAGAAACATGAATTAGTGAGAGGGGGGGTGAATTAGTATTCTAAAAACTTTAGTTTCCAATTGTATATTATTTCTTACTTTAAACCATACATAACAATGTAATAAAGTAATGTTGAACAGTAATAGTAATCATGCACAAAGATAGCTTATAATACCATATTTTGTTAACTAGGGAAACCTTGGCTAATTGAAAACCCCGGTGGGGTGATACCCACTAGATAATATACTAATATATAAGTTCCTTGTTAGAGGATGGACCCAATTAGGAGCAAACAAGAAAATTTAGTATAAGAAGTCCATGTTAGGAGACTTTGTATCCCTGTTAGGAGATTCCAACCCTATTAGGAGTTCTGCCAACCCTATTAGGAGTTGTAGTATAGTAGATGCAAGATGAGTCCATTACCCAAACATGCACTTCTAATTACAAGAATAACTCACTGCCCAAACAAGTAATCAAACTTTTGGAACATAGATTATTACTCAGTTCAATCTCTAATCTCAAAATAGCTTCAAAAACTTAACATATATCTCTCTCTTAGTAAGTTTGCATATCGCAATGCTTGCACAACTTACAACACAATTGCACTTCTCATCACAAGATGTCGTTTGCATGACTACCATGTATTTACATAGATTGCTGCTAGGTCAGCTAAGACCATAATAAATTTTCCAACTTAGAGTAAACATCTATGATGTCAACCATAATTGGACAAGTAGTTAGTTTGTAAACAAAATAAATACTTTCCTTTAATTCTAATCTCCTATTTCATTAAAACATAAATATCTCTTCTATACAATCCATACTAACTTTTGAGGTTACACGTGTCATATTCAACATGTATACTATCTCCATCTAACTTTACTAGTCATAATATGATGTTAGTAACAAGTTACAAATAAAAAAATACACTATTGTATACCAAATCCATACATCTTTATTTATGAGGTTTTCTGTAAGCATGTACATCATGTGTTGCCATAAATGACAACAATTACATATCCTCATTAGCCAATTGTCAACAGATGATATTCTCCACTTGGAGTACACATTGATAGAGTAACAAGTTATAGTATCTTTATAAAGCCTTTGGTATCTCCTTGCTATCTTTAGTTGCATTTGATTATTTCAATGAATGAATTTGTCTTTGAGGGGTCCTCTTGAGGCCTACCTTTATTTTACATTTCATATAGTTTTTCTCCTTTTTGTTCACTTTGAGAGGCTTTCATTTTGCGAGGGTACTTAATAAGGTATTTTGTTTTTAGGACATATTCATGCATTTCATGCTTAGAGAGTTTAAAATATTTGATTAACTAATGGCCAACATGTTAAAGAATATCATCATAGACAATTTTATACATAATCAAGGACATAGTTTTACATTCATGCTCTAAGTTAAGTTCACTTAATCCCACCTAAATTTCTAATATTCTACTCTAGTTGGGCTCTAGTTTATACATTGTGCATACCATGCTCTTCTAACTTGCTTATCTAGCTCTATTATACTATACATTTATTTTGAGTTAGCTCTTGCATATTTTTAGGACTAATTATTTCCATAAAAGAAATTTATCTCTTCATTATAATTCATATTTCATATTATGACATTTTTTTAGGAATATGACTCCCTATTTGAATTTTGTTCCCTCTATTTTTCATAAAAAATTATGTATCGAGATCTTGCTTTGTGCATATTTTGATTTTTATAAGTATATGATGATTAGTTGGTTTAGTATTTCATTAAATAGCATTGGACACACAAATTATTTATTTAATTGAACTCCTTTTTGGGTTTTTTATTCATATATTTGTAACCACTTCCCTTAGTGTTATCCTAAGATGATCTAGTATTTTCTATGCATCATAAAAAAAAGGAGAAAGAAATTGAAAATATATTGTGCTAGAAATACTTTAGAATAACTAAGAGGGGGGTTGAATCAGTTATTCAAGGTCCAAATGTCCAATTAAAACTTTCTCCATCAAGTTAGCCTTTTAAGCTATTCATTCATCCAAGCTTAAGCTTTCCTGCTTAGCAAGTTAATGTAAATCAACATGCAAGCATAACACATGAAAGATCAACATGTAACATAGTCATTTGCTTGGAAACCCAATTTGGGAAAAGCCACCAGTAACATGCTACTCAATTCTCACTCTTCTGAAGTGATGCCCTATGAAAGGCCTACCTTGTTATAGGCTACAACACCTTGTTAAATGTTACCTAGTTAAAGGATTTATCGACCCTGTTAGAAGTGGGCCTAGTTATAGGACTTTAGAACATTCACTTGGAATGCCACCCTATTAAAGGATTTACAAATGGTTGTTAAATGAACCTAAGTCCATAGGAATTTACCCTAGCTTGCACAATTGATAGAGAGTAACAACAAGGGCTTTTGACCTGATACAACTCACAACTTAACTTGTAGATTTTAGATCATAATTCAACTCTCCACAATTTTCCTAGCTTTAGGTCTCTGGAGCTCTGATAGCTCGACCTCCTTTCAAGCTTCATCTCCTTGAGTCTTCATGCTCAATGTACCAGTGTAATGTTCTTTCTCACCACTTATCGAAGCAGAGTCTTTGTGCTCTATTCTTCCTTCTATTCTTCTAACTTGACACCTTTAAGAAAATTTTCATTGTGGCACCCCAACTACTCTTGCTTCTTGGCCTGTGACTCCTTAAATAGAAGTCTAGAATTGCTTTTCTTTCTTGATTCTTCCCTTCTTTAATCTTAGTTCAAATGGATTAGGTAGGATTCATTGAATCTAACCCATATCTTGTTCCTTATAGAAACATCATGAAGAATCCTCTTATATTTGACTAAAAATGGTTTACATAAAATTCTATGCCACTAGATCATCATCCTTATCCTCCATTTGTTTCACAAAATTCAAGGTAACAAACTTGTCAACTCAGATCTAGTGAATCTTTGACTTTTCTAATAATGTAGTAGCTCGACACTATTGAAATTATGGTGCTCGGCACATACTATGTTACTTAGCATCAACTATGTTTTACTAATGCTCGACACCTATTGTGGATTCACTCAACATCCACTAATTTTTCTGATGTTCAACACTTGAAGTTTGCTCAACACCTGAACATGCTCAACTCCTTCTGTATCACTCAGCACACACTAGATTTTTTATTTGCTCAAAATTAACTAAAAATTTTCTCAGCTCAAATTATCTTGCTTGGCAGTTGCTAATTAAGTTAGTTAAGCTTTGCAAACAACCTTTTTACAACTTATTCTTCTAGTGTTTCTAAGTGTGACCAACCTCTATATCTTCAAGCATATTATTAATACATCATTTAACCATTGTCTTAACTAATCCTTTCACTTCATTACAAAACCATAACTCAACCTTTCCCTGAGGTACTCTTGTTACATCTTGTTGATTAAATCCTCTTCCTCAATCAACTAAGTGATAGTACTTGGATCTTATAAGCAATTGCCATTCTAGAAAATAGTAGGTTTGACAACAATGACACAACAATGATTGAAAACATTCTTTATCAACCATCTTCCTTCTTTGCAACAATCTTCTTCTTTGATAGTATTCATTTTCAATCAGATTTTCAACAATCTTCCTCTTTGGCATTAATGGCAAACCAAATTGATCAACCATGTTATCAAAATGCTAACTAGGTTAAATCAGTAAATCAAATGCCAAAAAGAAAACTTTATTCAAGACATATTCATCCTATTAGCAACATAAACTAGCTTATGAATCTCTTTGAATTCTTTTGTTGATAAACTACCTTCTCCCTTTTTGTTCTGCTATTCCTCTAATTGATTCTTGTCTACACTGTCTTCTCCCTCTGAGCTGCTATTTACCCTTTTTTGATCTATAGGAATTGATAATCTCTACTCTACTATTTCTCCCTTTGTCTGTGGTGATTAGATTCTTGCTATTTTTCCCAATCATTCCTTTTCTCCCTCTTTTCTATGGCTTATTAATGTTCACTATGATGTCTTACTACTCCTAACTCCCTCTTACATTATTTCTACCTCTGCATGCATTGATTATTTTCTAGTATTAGCTACTCCTTCCTCTATCCAATTGATCTTGTAGATTTGATCAGTTTCTTGTTACTTCTCCCTCTTTGATGATAATGCCAAAGACGTACTATTTCAGCATCTTGACATGCAAGTGCAGCATTTGTAGGTACTCCAATTTCTCCCTCACCTTGCTTTGTGACTGATTTGGAACTTTAGTACTTTGATTACTTCAGGCATGATCCTAAAGTAAATATCCTCTACATCAATTTGTAGTATGCCAACAATCAACTCATTTGAGGCAGGGCAGTCTTTCTTTTTCTCAAGTAGCCTTGGCTAGGAGTATCACCCCTAATTTGCCTCTAAGAAACTCAAAAAAATCTTAGGTAGTGCTTTTGTAAAGATTTCAGCAATCTATTCATTTGAGCTAACATGTATATATAAGGCCAAAAGCATCATGGAATATTGCAAATTTTGTAAATAGTACATGACATGTGTCAACTAAGTAGCAACCCAAATGCATATTTGAGGTACACAAGATAAATAATATATTTTTATGTGTGATAAAATAAATCTATAGAGGCGAATAGCTTCTTATTGATTACAATTTGAATCATGTAGATACAAACAAAGCCACTATCATGGTTGAGGTGGTATGTACTATGCACATTTAAAATTGACTCCAAGCAATGAAGACAAATAGACCATTAAATTTTTTTTTTTTTCTAACTTAAAATAATAACACATGAGTTTTAACATGTCTTAATGATGTTTTTTTGAAATGCAGGGCTACAGTATGGATCAACAGCCACCGGATATGCACAATAGTGATGGTTCTTCTTCGCAAAAGTTGTACAAATTAGATACAAAAAATAAGTTAATGTATTTTATTATTATTATTATTATTATTTATTCTTCACTAGTATTTTGGATTTATTTTAAATATAGAGCTAATAATATTGCTCTTGCAAATGAGTGTTGATTAGGACAAGGGAAAGGAAAAAGTAGTTCATGAGGATGAAGAGCCATGTCATGATGAACTGGTTGAATTTATTATTGGTTTTAATTCAGCCCTCTATCCTATGGTTGAATTAAAAATTGGATTAATGATATAGGAAAAAATTATCACAGGTGGCATTAACTAAACCTCAGATTCCTAGAACACAAGATATGATTGATAGGTTGGTCACCCTAGTTTGCACGTATACAATAAGTATTAATGTAGTTTTTAATTATAGAAAACATTCAATAATGGCTTTTATAGTATACTCTTTTATTTATGTCATTAAATAAAATTCATGTGCTATTTTTTAAACTAGAGGCTAATACTTTAGGTGGTTCAAGTACATCGCATATTCTATCCTACGCTTTTGTTTTTCTTGAACAATATTTTTTTTATAGCTTTAACATTATTATTTTATTGTACTCTAGCAATCTCATTTTTTAGCTCCTACTATTGATCCTATTTTCACTATGCCACTTGCTACAAGGTACAAAATCGAAGAGACACTTCTTACTACAAATTCAAAAACATGTAGCTCAGAAAAAAATGTGGTGGCATCACCTATTGGTAAGCCAATACCTCTTTTTCTCTCTCATTTTTCATGTGCTTATTTCACTTGAACTATTATTTATTAGGGGATATTTTGTAATATTGGATTCATTTTATGCAGGAGGCAATGAGGACCTTCTTGGGTGTTCCTACATTAGATGTACAAGAACATTAAAGAATTGCGATCAATTGCTCGTTAAGAATGAAGACGACCTTCTCTTGAATGTTCCCCAATTTCCAGGTACTTTAAAGATTGATCCTTTCTTTCACTATATAATCTTATACTCATAATAAAATGCACCAACCTACCATGCAGTCCCTTGTAATAACTACTATTCACATTATTATTTTGAAGGGAGTAAGATATTTTATGAAAAACTTGATGTTTGTGCCGATCATATGCACAATGTATCATATTTTGATTTCATTTCTAGATCATGTTTCCTTAATTTGATGAATTCCTTCAAGTAAATTAAAAGGTAGCATCAATTCATTTATAAATCTAACAGTTTTTGTCTTTTCTTAAAAGGTAGAATTTGCAAATGAAAGAGATGAAGGACCAACTCATTGATGCCATGACATCACTTTTTGGACCCAACGTCTCTTAAATACTTAAGCTCCTTGATAAGCTGTACCAAGATTTGAAGAATATTAGGTTCAACTATAGGACCCAAATGAAGAAAACCCATGTTATCAGTGGTCCCCTATACTCCCATTATTGAGTTGGAGAATCTTATAAATGATGGCACTAGGATAAAAGCAAGAGATGATGGAAAAATGGTACCACCTAAGGAAAGAAGGTATGTCATAATATTAAAAATGAAATTATGTAATAATTACTCCTAAAACTTATGTTATCTAACATACTTCAAAATTCACATAGGTTGTTTGAAAAATCAAAGGCAACCAAAGCTAGAAAAAAAAAAGCATGAGCAACACGAGTTTAGTTTGGGTGGATATTCAAAACTTGTTGCTTGAGTTGGAAGTATAAGTAAATGAAAAATTATATGAAAATATTTATAAATTTTAAACAATTTGATCTTGATGAAATTGATTACAAAAAAAATTCATGAAACCAATAAAACATGTAAGCCGTGGAGTTTTAAAAAAAAAAATTTAAGAGCAAAAGAAATTAGGCTACAGAAAAGGCTATACAAACATGGATGGATGACTCTAAGCAATGAGTGTGCAAGGTTCTACTATAGGATCAATTGATGAGGTAAATAAGTCAATTGATTTTTATTTCAAATTGAATACTTTAGCAATTACTGTATTTGATATTAAGTTCCAGAAACATAAGTTGTTATATTTGTTTAAAGTAAGGAAATAATGATTATATGATTAATATTTCCCAATATTTTTCTAATATTTATATGTATATACTTCTGATAAATGCACTAATTAGTTACATTGGATTGCACCTTTCCAATCCTGATACATCAACCAACCATTGCGAAGGCGATGGTTTGAATGTGGATCCTAATACTCAAGGCATATATTTTCTATTTGATTTTTAATTTTTGAATTATTAATACAAGTAAACATTTAAAATTGAATTTGATGTAGCAATAAAAATTTAACTATAATATGTGTTGGGATTAAAAAAGAATCTTTTATTTTAGTCGCAAGGAATGTAGAGGTTGTTCCTAATGAGAGTGTTGATGTCTAAGCTAGTAGGCAAGATGATGTGGTTGGACAAGGTAAAGAGCACCACAATGTTCTTTAAGATCTTTAAAGTCTCAATTTTTTAAAATTTAACCCTTTTATTTGTAATTAGAGAGGATTTTCCTTTGCAAAGGACAATGAGTGCATTCTCACAAGTGAGAAGAAATACTAGTGACAACATGGATATGCCTCTACAATAGTATAGGGATAGACAAAAAAGAAAAAAGAAAAAAAAGATTCATGTAACTTGTGTAACTTATTTGATAATGATTGATGTCTATGTATAGATGTTTTATTTTATAGATGTTTTATTTATGTTCTATTGAATGTTCATGTGAATTTTCTAATAAATCTTATGTTTCAATGTTAATGTGAATATCCTAATAAAACTAATGTGTTATTGAATGTTATCATATTATAATTCATGAATGTTACATTTTATTAATTGAATGAATAAATTTTAGATGTTAACAGGGAATTTAGATGTTTAGGGGGGGAAAATGAGCTTCTAGCTTCACATGGTTGACCCTGATTAGTAGAGAATATTAAAGTATTCTCAAAACCAAGTGAAGCTTAACATTGACCTATGATTGCATGACAACCAACTATGTAAATCTCTTGGTTTTAGGCAATATAGAAGGATGCCATAGTCAAATTCATTTATTTATGAAATTTAGTTGCAGTTTATGAAGCATTCAAAAGAATGGCTTACTATTGGATTGCCTCAAATTATTTATCTCTAAGGTATTCTATAGTTTCTATTTATCTACAATCACATTTAATTGCATTTGATAACTTTTTTTGTAAATTGGGAGACCTAAAGAAGAATTTGAATAGTGGAAACAAATGATATTAGATCATTCTAAAGTATACATTGATTCATGAACTATTCTCGTTATTTCTTTTGAGTGTGGTGATATCTTGAATAATATTATAGGGAGTAAGCAAAGGATCCTAAGTTCTAGTAAAAGATTTGTCTTTAAAACATGGCCAAATTAGCAAGGAGGCCACCATATATGTTGTGTAATTGAACCTATGTTCCATTTATTTGATAGTGGGAAAAACTAGTCCCTTCAAAATCGACTCGCACTATGTGTTCTATATGACATGAAATGCTTTATGGAGAAAGGAGGTAACATTTATAATTTCACAATTTATAATCCTTGTTGCAAATTACAATATGCAAAAGTCAAACTTCATTGGATACATCTTTAGTTAGATTTATATATGACATCTACTAATTTTAATTTAGAATTCTACTTTCAAAATACTTTGGTTAAATTATAATTTATACATGAATATTACAATTTGCAGGCCATTCTAGTCATTTTCTATTGTCAATGCTCATTAAACATCTTGGTCACAAGAATGTTGTAACACTAATGAATGTTTTTAGAAAATCTAAAGATAGCTAAGCTTGTATTAACAAACATCAATAGATATTATTTCAAACTCCACAAAACCTGACATCATAGAAGAGGCATCTCTTTGAATAAATTTGATCTTTCTCTTAACTAGGCTCTGATACTATGTTAAAGATCTCATTTAACAAGTTGGACCTAATAATTCTTATTGCTCCTAATATTGTATATCACTAGAAGTGGTAAATTGTAAGATTCAATTGTTGGAAATATAAGAGGAGTAACTGAGAGGGGATGGGTTAATCAGTTAACACAAAAAATAAATCCTAGACCCCTTAGATTTCAATACAAATCAAAACAAATTTTTTGCTAAAACTAAATTACTATTGAAACTCAATTATCATAGAGGCACTCAATTAACACTAAAAATTTACTATCACTCAGTAAGTACTAAAATATGAACTTTAACTCAATAAATACTGAATGTGTAGTTCTTAAGATATTAAGTTCAATTAACCTTAATTAACTTAGTTGCATACACATAAAAGAAAAAGCATGAATACAAGTGACACTAAGGTTTAATGTGGAAACCCAATTTGGGAAAAAACCACCAATTGCAACTAGTTATTGGTTTTAACTCTTTTGAAGTGAGCCCTCTTAGGAGCCAACCTTGTTAAAGGTTACAAAAAACACTATTAGTGGTTACCCTCTTAGAGAATTGATTCACCCTATTAGGAGTGGCCATGTTAAAGGTCTTGAGACACTTCAAACTAGAAATGCCAACTTGTTAGAGGATTTACAAATATCTATTAGGCTAACTTTGTTAAGAGATTTGATTCACTGCTACAATATTTAGAGAGTAATAATGATATGACCTAATTTCTAATGCAACTATATTGATAATTTCAAATCTCAATTCTGGTTCAAATACTTGATCCTTCTTTATCTGATTAATCTTTGTAGCCCAACAAGGATATTCTTCTCATCCTTCAAATTCACTTCCTCTAAGAATCTTCTTATCTTCCACACATTCTCACATATCTTCAATCCTCAACTTGACCTTATACTTATATCACATTCATTGTGAACTCATCTTGAATACAACTTATAACAATAATTCATCATCTCTTTAGTTGGCTAGAACCAACAAACAAATCCATTAAACTCAATATGCCAAAACAAGAAAATCCTTTGTTAGCTAACCCAACTTAGTAGACACTAACCTCTAAACTAATTTTCTTATGTTAACCAAGTGAACTCAATTAAAACTACAACTTCATAAACTTCTTTTGGTAAATGAGTGAGATCGATTAACATTGGTTCCATGCCAACTTTCCTTTGATAATTAAGAGAGCTTAGTTAACACTGAACTTCTAAAAACTTCTCTTTGGTGCCCAAGTGAACATGGTAAACATTATCTTCTAAAGTTGGTAAACACTAAAATTCTTCAAATGCATAGGAAACTATCTTCATCACTTGAGTGAGCTTGACAGAAACTGACTAGTAAAGATATGACATTTTGTGTAACATCAAAGACAATATACAATTCATTAATTATTTTCAGTATTAATAGACTAACTTTATAGTGTAGTAATAAAGCTTGTAGATATCATCCCCATTCCCATTTTACTTTCTATTTGGAAGGTTTTTGGGTTACCAAATATTGTGCCAACTATTGTGAATGTTTATTGCTTTTAGTCTTTCATGCATGCAATTAAATCCAATTACATGGAGAATTCTTGATTAGTAAATAAAGTATAAGTTTTATCGGTTATTGATTCAAACACCCACCCCCACCCCCCTCAATCATCTAGTCAATATTAATTTCACAATAGATTTATCTAAACTTGTAGCCAATTTGGAGCAAGTTTCAAATAATGTAAATATTATTTTTAGAAAATTGTCTGATAGATCCACCTATACAAAGGGTATTAGAGAAAGGATGGATTAGCTAGAAGCTAAATTGCAATATAGTGAAAATCAGTTAACATTAGATACAAGTTCAAGTGTTGTACATTTATACAAGATCAAATTTCAACAAGAAAGGATTATAAAATTGACTATTGAATATAAAAGAATAACACAAAATTTGATCTCAATACAAGCCATAATGACACCTCACCTTAAGGTTATGTAGTTTCAATTGAAGAATGCAAAGGAATTAGTACATGTAGATCCAAAATTTTCATTTGTTGATAGTCTAGTGGATCTTGCTACAAAATTGGAGCTATAGATTCATTCTATTGAATCCATTCACACTAATTGGGATAATACTTTGAATAATATTTTCCAAATATGCAAACCATTTTTAAATAAGTTTGATTTTAAATCCACACCCCATAATATATATAAGTGAAAAAAAAAGGGGCAATAATGAGAAGCACACAAGGGGGGAATGATCAGAGTGATCAAACGAGAAAATGAGAAGAGAATTTTTTTGAATTTTTGAACATGTATATATCAAATATAGAGTTAGATCATGTATAATCTAAACTAAGTAAAAGCATGGATAATAATTTGGGGGGGCAGGGAACTATATTTCAATTTTGTAGTGCATATCTTTGAAATTTCATGACGAAGTGTTTATTAGTGTCAAAAAATTTTTCATTCACAAGGCATGATTATTAGGTCATCACTATGATTGAGTCAACCTATTTAAGTTGAGCTAAGGAATGAAGACTTGCATAGATTCCAAGTCATGTGCCAAGCAGTAGTTACTATTGAGTGAGCTAATGGTTGTCAAGTACTACAATGATTGTTGAGCTTATCAGAGAGAACAATGTTAACCAAGTTAGTAGGAGTTAAAGTGTATGTCGATTTTTATAAAGGCAAAGTTATTCAATTCATGTGAAGTGGAGTTAAGGCCAACATACAAAATGAAGAAACAATTTATGCCGAGTGCTAGTGTGATGTAAGTGTTGAGTAACATAGTTTAACTTTATGTTTGGAATGAAACTAAATTCTATGTTAACCCATTTTGTTGAGTTGGAAGTATTTTTCAATATGAAGGAGGTAGTCAAGGAGGTGATTACATGTTCAAAGGGAGATCATTAGTCCATAGGTTAAGAGAATCCACCAACAATAAAAATGCAAAGACCAAATAGAAAAAAAAATTATTCTAGATCATTGGTTTGGATCTATAAGGTTCACCCAATCATCTATTTAAGGAGGTTATATGACCTAATTCATTATGGATGAGATGCGTACACATTAATAGGTGAAGAGAAAAGTTTAAGTGGTGAATCAGAGTGTAGCGATCAACCAGTGTAGTGAAGAGCTTTTGAGTGAAGACAGAGATCTATCACTGTCAAATGATATTATATTGTATCGAGGAGATCTATTATCAAACAATAAAGTTTTAACCAAAGGATCAGGTATTAAACATTCTAGTAGGCATTTTAGGGTTTAATTCTCTTTATAGAGTAGCTTTAATAGGCTTACGTAAATCTCTTAATAGAGTACTCACTTCATTATGATGTAAAAATCCTTTAACCAAGTTATAACCTATTAGTTCTTTTAGCCTTTAATAGGGAAGACCCTTCATAGGGTAGATTATTAGAAGGGATCACAAAAAATTATCCTTAATAAGTACTCCTTTATTTGTGTAGTAATGAAGATCTTGTGGGTGTCATCCCCACCCTAGTTTTACTTTTATCAAAGATGATGTAGGATATTTATAAATCAATAAAAAATGATAGAAGAGAAGGGATTAATATCCAACTTTCTATATTAAACCTTACTAGGATATATTAAATGTTGTGTTACCTTGTATTTGATTTAACAATTCCTCAAAATAGTAGTAAAGATTCTCATGATCATTCATTTATTCATGGTTTCTAATATTTCATGGCCTTGTACATCATCTCTAAAAAGGTTATGCCAAGTCAATTTCATATCCTACATAAAGTTAATTTGCAACTTGCCCTTAGAATTCATAGTTCAAACATGCATTTTCATCAAGGTACATAATTTTTGTCACCTTACAAAAGATGGAATATACAAGAGACTTGAATTACATTTCAAAAAACTAAAGGATCTAAATCATTAACTCTCTTAGTGGTGTCCTTATCTTTATTAGATTCACTTTTTCTGAACATATCCTAGTATCCACCATTGCTCTATCACTAGGAAGGAAAAAAATTCTAGTAGAAATGACAACCATAGGGAACACTTGCATATTCTTTGTTTTAGCAACATAATATTTTCAAAAATATCTACAATTTTGAAAATAATCTTTTCAAAATTATCCACCAAATGGTGGTCCTATCTAATGCAGGAGCATCTGAGGTCTTTTCTAATTACCTCAGTAGTCTGATGCAGGAGCATCCTATTCATCATTTTTTCCTACTGATTTTTGGTTGTTGTCGAGTTGCAGACATTGCCAAGTTTCAGTAATTGGATATACAAAGGATAGAAAAGGAAAATATCAAAAATTGGGTGAAAATGGTGAACAAGGTAAAAAAAAAATTCCTTCCTACTGATTACCAAGTTAGGTTGCTAAGAAAAATACAAAATTTGAGACAAAAAGACATGACTGTGAAGGAGTATGTTGAGGAATTCTATGGATTTGACATTGGATCTAGACATGTGAATGATGATGTTGAGAAAATTTCAAGGTATCTAAATGGATTGGGATCTAGAATCCAAGATGAAATAAATTTTGTAAAATTGAAAAGTGTGGAAGAAGCATACC